>JAGFNQ010009716.1:0-86358 GCA_024364735.1 Boesenbergia rotunda | reverse complement strand
TTTAAGATGCAAAATATTCACAAACCGAGGGGGGGGGGGCTCAACATCAGCAGCCCTAGTACTATCGCAGCCTGCAGATTTTGCTTGTGTATGAAAGTGTGGTTTGTCAAAAATTCCATTCTAGCAACCTACCACTGAAATTTGAAACACAATATTCACTTTGAGTAGTTGCTGAATATGACCTTCACGTTGGAATCAGATTGTTCATCAGCACTACATGAAAAAACTTCTTTAAAACCTGTTGTCCAACAGCATTTGCTGGATTTTGATGCCATGATCATTAGTTGTAACAGAAAGTAATGAACCACTTTCTGGAATCTCAGTTGAGGAAATGCCTGCCATGGAGAAAGAGTTGCGTACAAACTAAAAGTTTGAATTGCAAGAAATATACAGGAAAAGCTGATGTAGATTAAGCTACTAACAGGAAGTCCGTCATCTGCGTCAGTAGTAGTCAGTATATTAGTGTTATCCAAATCCCAAAACTTAATCTGGAATTCATTGCCTGCATCCAATAAGCGGTTTGTTGTGTCAAACTGGACAACTCCCGATGAGTGTTTTCTAAAGCCACTGTATTTCCACTTAATAGTTCCATTCTCATTCCACTCGACTAGATGTGAATCCCCATCTTCACTTGTCCCACCTGAAAAAAGTCTGCGACCAAATGATAAGACTTTAGCATGGATATTGGATAGTTATAAGTTGATTAGGATATAGAATAATTACTAATACTAGAGGAGGCATAACTAAAAATGGCAGCTACAGCTACAGAAAATTTGATTACTATAAAGGCACAACAATATAAAATGACCACTAGCATTGACTTGTCTTGTTCTCGAATCTAGTTATCTCATTGCTTGACAGGGTAGTACATATATCGACCTGACAGACATAATATGAACACACACCGCGTTGTTCCATCTGCACTACATGACGTTGTGCACCAGCGGCCAGAAGCATCATAGCAAACTGTAGAGCTCAAAGGGTTACAGTGCCATCTTATGACTTTACCATTTTTTGATTTCACAGAGAGAAATAATGAAACAATATAAGCAGATGGATTTGGATAAATAAATTATAATTGAAAATTTTGCATCCAAAAATCACAAATAGAAACAGTATATAACAGAGCAAATACATGCATGGATAGCATCCTTGAATTGAGGACAAACACAATAAACAGGGGCTTCATGACCTTCAAATGTATACAGTTTGTCTCCAGTTGAAGCATTCCACACCTATTCATCATGCAACAGAATCTATTAAGAGCATACAATTCTTTTAGTACAATCTTCTGACTGATCAACAACATGGTTTTACTCACTCTAATTGCCTTGTCATCACCGCAAGTAATGATCAGGGAGTGCCCTTGGGATAGGAAAAGGCAATGTCATTAACACCACCTACATGAGCGTCAATCTGCAGAACAAGATGCTATCAGCATCATTAAATGGTCGCCAAACACCATACCTATTAACTGACCTCCAATTGCTGTCGTAATACTCCATCTAGATCACAAGCAAATGTCCTCACTAGATGCTTTGAAAATGTAACACCTATAAGTATCACAGAAGAATAACAAGAATTTTAGATTAATGTTGTGACAATATATCCACCCAACCAATGGCCCTATCTGAACTTGACCAAAATAATCCAACTTTTTTTTTCCCTTCAGCATACCAAGAATAAAACATTCAGGATTCCACAAGCATCGGTTGGCAGATACAGTAGCGTCTTGTATGACTGTTGACTGCAAGTAGGAAAAAAAAAAGTGATGTCGAGTATGAAAAACACTATGTGATTTAAGAACAATGGCATGTTCATGTTCTTAGTCAGATCAAAAAGTGTTCAGGGCTGGGTTTTCAGCTTGATGAATACCTGCGAAGGCAAAGAACATGTTCTAATATCCCGCACTTCAAATTTCCTTTGTGCTAACCTTATTTCACATTCAACGTCCCAGTCCCCAATGCAGCCAACATTTGTTCCAACTAAGAAAATTGAAAGGATATATATATATATATATATATATATATATATATATATTATATATATATATATATATATATATATATATATACAGAGATGATCTCCTGCGGGATCAAATACGCGCGCCTGTGCGCGTCGCGACGCGTTTTCACGTGAGCGCTTTTTTTTTTCTTCGTTTACTTAGTGTTATTAATTAAAAAAAAACCCAACTTTTCCTGCGCATCCCTCCTCCCGACTTTGCGTTCCCTCCTCCCGACTCTGCGTCCTAGGGCTACGGCGAAACCAGGTTCCAAATATCCTCCTCTCTCTCTCTCGCCGGAGCCCGAAGCCATCTCTCGCCGGTGGCCTCGCGCATCGCTGCCCACCATTGCCTCCACCGCCCCTACCGTCTTTTCCCTCAACTCCCTCCCCACTCGCGTGCTAGGGCTACGTCTTTTCCCCATTTCGCCGCCGCTCTTCCTTCTCTCTCGCCGGAGGCCGAAGCCAAACAGAGCCAACCTTTGAGAAGATTTCGCTGCCCACCATTGCCTCCACAGCTACGCCTTCGAGAAGCTTCGCCGCACTGGAGGCCACAACCAAGCATAGCCCCTCGCTCTAAAGGTCCGCCTTTTCCCTCCTCTAAGGGCGTAGCCCAAAAATTGTTAATATCTTAGATCTTATACATCCATTGCAGCAATTGAAATCTGAATCAGCAATTTACAATTTATCCTTTACCTTGTCCAACCTTTTGTTGTATGATTGAACATCAAAACATGGGATGGATTTTATGGTACCAATTTTTATGCTGTGATTTTTTTTTGGTATCAATTTTTGGTGAGCAAGTTGAGTCAAGCTTGCTGTGATTTTTTTAATTTTATGCTACCAATTTTTGGTATCAATTTTTACGCAGGGCCCAACTTGCTGTGATTTTTTTAAATTTTATGCTACCAATTTTTATGGTATCAATTTTTGCTAAATGTTTTTACAGTGTTTTATATTTTTATGCTATGATTTTTTATGCTGTGATTTTTACAGTGTTTGCTGAGTGTTTTTACAGTATTTTTATGCTGTGATTTTTTTTTTTGAAATGGACATTTGATTTAAAAAAGTTATTTCTTGCAATATCATCATAATATGCAGAGTTTCCTACCAATGGATGAAATTTACAGTGATGATCAACTATATATTCCTCAAGTTGCAGATGATAGAAAGCCAAAATATGGGATGGAATTCTCATCAATAGATGAGGGATTTTCATTGAACAGCTTCTGTATAATGGAACATGGAAGATATGGAAGAAATGGAATATGGAGCAGCTTATATAAAGGTATTCATTGATTGCTATTCAGTATAATGGAACATGGAAGAAATGGAAGAAATGTCAGATGTGAAGCAGCTTCTGTGGATTATATTTTCAGCTTCTTGTTTGTTGATTGTATTTTCAGCTTTTGTGGATTGTATTTTCAGCTTCTTGTCTGTGGATTGTCTGAGATACCTCGACTGACTTGTTTTGATGAAGTCAGATGAAGTCTGCTTTTTGTCTGTGGATTGTATTTTTTGTCATATCACTAGCAAGTATTTTGTAAGCTTTGGATGAACTACTACTTTGGATATTTTTTTCTCAACCCTGAATGATCCTCTAATCTTGTACCATCTGGCATTATTTACCTCCACTTGCCCCCCATTTTCTGACAATTTCCATACCAACTTCTTTCAATTCAGAAATTATTTGATCCTCCCCATCTCCAAAAACAATCTTTGTAATTAATTCCCAACCGTTGTCTTCATCCATTTCCTCAACATGGTGAACAAAATCAGCTCTTATATCTGTTGGCACATCTTCAAGTCTAGTGGTAAATAAGATAGCAGCTCGACAGGAACAATTCAAAATGGGATTTCTGAGCAAATCTCTCATACACTCACGCTCCATATATCATCCAACACAAGAAGCAAACTTTCTGAAAGAAGAGAAACAAATCTGCCTTCAACTTCTGCTTTACTTTGAACACCATATCATTTCCTCTTGAATATAGGGACTGATTCTTGATAATTGTTGATAAAATCAGATAGTTTGCCAAGGTATCTTGTAATAAAAAAGTACAGGACCACTATCATTTCTTGATACCTACGAATAAAAACGTTTACTCCCTGTGCTTGCATTCTCGTAACTGTTTCTTTGCTTCATGAAAAAAGAGAACCTTTATATTAGAAACGAATTGTGAAAAAGTACGTAACAAGAAAAAGTTGTTATGATATATTAATCTCGAACGGCTTTTAGGGGATCATCTCTGTGTATTCAGGCCCACCTTAGGCCTGAATACATTTGTATTCAGGCCCAAGGTGGGCCTGAATACTTTTGTATTCAGGCCCACCTTGGGCGTGAATACAAATGTATTCAGGCCTAAGGTGGGCCTGAATACAATTTGTATTCAGGCCCGATGTGGATTCCAATTTTTTTTTCTGTTTTAAAATTATATTAATATATAAAAAACCCTATCAAAACGCGTAATTTTATATTAAAACACAGGGTCTGAAGTCATGCTAGGAGGGTCTAAACTGCTCACTTATCAAAACCTAATATCATTTGAAGATTGTGTTCAGACCCTCCTTAAGATCTGTGTTCAGGCCCTCCTAGCGTGACTTCAGACCCTGCGTTTTAATATAAAATTACGCGTTTTGATAGGGTTTTTTATATATTAATATAATTTTAAAACAGAAAAAAAAATTGGAATCCACATCGGGCCTGAATACAAATTGTATTCAGGCCCACCTTAGGCCTGAATACAATTGTATTCAGGCCCAAGGTGGGCCTGAATACTTTTGTATTCAGGCCCAAGGTGGGCCTGAATACATTTTGTATTCAGGCCCACCTTGGGCCTGAATACAAATGTATTCAGGCCTAAGGTGGGCCTGAATACAATTTGTATTCAGGTCCGATGTGGATTCCAATTTTTTTTTCTGTTTTAAAATTATATTAATATATAAAAAACCCTATCAAAACGCGTAATTTTATATTAAAACGCAGGGTCTGAAGTCACGCTAGGAGGGTCTAAACTGCTCACTTATCAAAACCTAATATCATTTGAAGATTGTGTTCAGACCCTCCTTAGGATCTGTGTTCAGGCCCTCCTAGCGTGACTTCAAACCCTGCGTTTTAATATAAAATTACGCGTTTTGATAGGGTTTTTTATATATTAATATAATTTTAAAACAGAAAAAAAAAATTGAAATCCACATCGGGCCTGAATACAAATTGTATTCAGGCCCACCTTAGGCCTGAATACATTTGTATGCAGGCCTAAGGTGGGCCTGAATACTTTTGTATTCAGGCCCAAGGTGGGCCTGAATACAATTTGTATTCAGGCCCACCTTGGGCCTGAATACAAAAGTATTCAGGCCCACCTTGGGCCTGAATACAAATGTATTCAGGCCTAAGGTGGGCCTGAATACAATTTGTATTCAGGCCCGATGTGGATTCCAATTTTTTTTTCTGTTTTAAAATTATATTAATATATAAAAACCCTATCAAAACGCGTAATTTTATATTAAAACGCAGGGTCTGAAGTCACGCTAGGAGGGTCTAAACTGCTCACTTATCAAAACCTAATATCATTTGAAGATTGTGTTCAGACCCTCCTTAGGATCTGTGTTCAGGCTCTCCTAGCATGACTTCAGACCCTGCGTTTTAATATAAAATTACGCGTTTTGATAGGGTTTTTTATATATTAATATAATTTTAAAACAGAAAAAAAATTGGAATCCACAGCATATATATTTAACAAGGCAGAGACAATTCTTCACAGCATGCGACTACAACATATATATTTAACAAGGCTGCTCCAAGACCCCACACATGAGCAAAGAATAGAGGACATGAGTTCTTACATAAAGAATATAGAATATACTCAGGAAGAGGAAATGCGTGGATTCAATGTATTTTATATATATATAAAATAACAATAGTAATTGGAGACAGCAACTATTGCAAAGCAAAGAATTGGCAGTGTAACAGAACATATCACCATCTCAATTCCAAAATCACAGATCTATTTCAAAATCACAGACTTACAAGAATTTCCATCACAATTCCAAAATTACATCCATAGCAGTGTAACAGAACATATCACCATCTCGATTCCAAAATCACATATCTATTTCAAAATCACAGACTTACAAGAATTACCATCACAATTCCAAAATTACATCCATAGCAATTCCAAAATCACAGATCAAAGATGCAACAGGTATAGCAAGAACACTGACTTCAACAGACTTCATCTGACTTCAAGAAGACTGACTTCATCTGACTTCATCTGCTGAATAGCATGGCGATTTTGAACCTATACAGATAAAAAGGTATAGCAGTTAAACATGTATAGCAATAAATGAATATACGGATAATAGCAATCAAAGAAACATGTATAGCAATAAACATGTATTTCCTCCTTAGATATATCCAGTGATAAGTTGTCAACTAACATTGGGGAGCTTGATTTAGAGTCTGTAAACCGATTAGATGGAAGGCGATGGTCTACCTGTAAAAGGCAAGATATGCCGGAACTGACCAGAGTCACCCGACTTTGCGTGGCTGTGGCCTTCGGCGCGGCGAAGCTCCTCGAAGGCGTAGTTGTGGCCTCGGCGTCCGGCGTCCGGCGAGCGGCTCTGCGTGGCTTCTGGCGAGAGAGGAGGGTGGCTTCGGCGTTCGGTGTCCGACGAGCGGCTCTGCGTGGCTTCCAGCGAGAGAGGAGGAAGAGCGCCTCTAAAGGCGTGGCTTCCGGCGAGAGAGGAGGAAGAGCGGCGAGAGAGGAGGGCTCTGCGTGGCTTCGGACTCCGGCGAGAGAGGAGGAAGACCGGCGGCGAAAAGTTTTCGCCCTAGCCCTACGCGAGATGAGGGAAAAGTTTTGATTTTTTTTTTTTAAGTAAAGCCACTAAGCGAAGTCCGAAAAAAAAAAAACCAAAAACGCCCACGCGCGGTCGCAACGCGCACAGTCGCGTTTTTTTGGGGGCGCAGGAGATCACCTCTGTATATATATATATATATATATATATATATATATATATATATATATATATATATATATATATATATATATATATAATGAGCATCAAATGAGAAGCTCAAAGCTAAAAGAACAGAAGATGAAGCTACCTAGAAGAATTGTATCGTAAATAGGGTGAAAATCCAAGTTCGTCACCTTTGAACCTTGATTAAAAGTTCGTATCACTGTCTTGGGATTGTCATCTTGAGAATAGATATTGTGCTGATGAGTTACACCAGAGAATGACACCTAAATGATAAAAGAAAAATGATATGCAACAAGAATTTGTAACATGAAATCCAACATGAATGACATGACATTCTAATTATAGCGATCCTCGACGGGTTCACTATACCCCCCAGGGTATAGTTTTGTTCGGGACGGCGGTCGGAGGCCGCCGTTGGTGTCCAAGTGGCAATCGGATGTGTATATAAAAAGTGTCACGTCATTCATGTTGAGTTTCATGCTACAAATTCATGCTGCGTATCATTGCTCATGATAAAATTACATATTAAATTCCAAGAAAAAATGCATTCAACTTTACAGATAAAGGATCCCAACCCTAACAACTGTAAGACTTATGTCTTTTGTACCTCATCTACTTGTCTTGTTTGCATTTCTTCCATTGGACTTGGAATCTGCAATGTGATAATCAATTCCAAGCACCTGTGGGAAGACACGAGTGATTCATAAATGCAGCTACAAAATCACATGCATGGTTTGATTTCAGCACCAGTCACTACACTTTTTGATCGCATGTGGCATGAACATCAAACAACCTATACCAGCATTCAGAGGCTACACCATACCTGAGAGGCCAGGGATTACACAGGCTGTGGAAATGCAGGGTTAGCATTGGTCATCCACCCAGCAATGGAACTTGCAAGGGGAGAAACAACTGATTGAAAGGGCTAAACAAAGGAAAGAACCATAATGATCAGCAATCAGATTAGAAAGGAAACTACTGTACACAAGCAGACGAACATAGTCCACTTACTCTGTGAACATCCATTGGAGGAAACGTGCTGGTCTCAACAAGTTGAACATTAGTAGGAGGAGGTCCCCGTGGTTCATTTGTAGGGGCAGCACATAAATGATCAGTAAACAGTGTTTTAATTTCAGGGTTGGGATGTGGATTATTGCAAAGCTGGTGCTGCCAATTGAGACTAAACGATGGACATAAGTCAATAAATAATACATTATTACAATGCATTTCATAGAATATGAAACTTAAAATGGGGAAATGAATAAGATGCAGCTGTTCAATCCCAGGGGGAAATGGTAAGAGAACTTTACTTTCCATAACCAATATATTGGATAGCACCAGAATAGTATATACATTTTAAGCACCCATCAACTTTTGACAATTTAAGAGGGAAAGAAAATTGATGGGTCCTCTTAACAAGTTCAATGCATGAAGAATAGCAAAGATGTCAAACATCAAACAAGAAAATGCTTTCGTTGGTAGAGGCCAATTCTATTGAAAAATCCATGCATACCAAACAAATAAAACATACACGTCAGAAATATAGAGTGGATCATATACATTAGCAATCTTTGGATATATCAGCTAATCAAAGTAATCGTGCAATAAGGAGAAATTAACTTTGCACCATTGGATGATTAGTGATTGCAAGTGAAAAGCTGTAAAGTTGGAAACGTTAACTTGTTGCAAATGAAAGGATTAGCTTTGATGAGTTCCTTAACTTCCATAAGCAGCGTAGTTCTGGCTGACTTTGTATAGTCATGTTTAGAAAGTTGCACATTCTGCCTGTATAGATTTTTGAAATGGAAAAAAACATGAATGGCAAATTAAGTTTCAAGTAAAATCACATAAGCTATCCATCTCCAGAATATGTTACCTGTCCAGAGAAAGCAGCAATGTGATTTTCTTGTTGAAAGATTCAAAATCTTTTAGATCCTTAACAAGAATATCAACGACTTTTTCCATTTCATGACTGAAGACAGAACACAAAAATGCTCTAAAAAGTTCCAGCTAAATTCAAACGACCGAACTTTACCTATCACGTGCTTCGAGATATCTCTATTTCCTTATTTGGAAGAAGATTTTCAAGGAATACTATCTTGAACTTTCATGAAACCACTTAAATATTTTTCAACTTCATCCCATTCCCCTATCTGAACAAGATCCTCAAAGTGTTTCATGTTGAAATAGAAGCCGGACTCCTGCTCCAGCCTACAAGATAACTGGATTAAAAATAACTAGACATTTAATCAAAAGGCCAAGAAGTTAAGAACTCCAGGTGATGTGCACAGACATACCTGTGATGAGTTTCCTTAAGTTCTAATCTTCTAGGAATTGCAGAATCAAGAAAACAAACTCCCTACACAAAGCGCACGAAGCATGCACCTCTACTCCAAACACAAAACGCCGCAGAGATCCAATCGACAGAGAAAACCCCTAGATCTTAGTGCTTCAAGAACTCAGTGCCGAAGAGAGAAGCAAAGGTAAATTAGAAATGATTGAATACTAATCCCGCCCCTTTTTATAATACTTATTAACGGATCTTTAAAAACTATCCACTAAATTTTATATGATTTTTAAAATATTTTAATAACAACAACAACAACAACAAAGCCTTATCCCACTAGGTGGGGTCGGCTATATGGATCCTTTTACGCCATTGAGTTCTATCCCCTACTATATCATCATCTAGATTTAAATAAAATTTATCTTGTTTTATTGTTGCCAACCAAGTCTTTTTTGGTCTTCCTCTCCCTCTTTTAATGTGCGTATTTATCATAGTTTCACATCGTCTAACAGGGGCATTTATTGGTCTTCTAAGTACATGTCCGTACCATCTCAAACGTGTCTCCCGAAGTTTTTCTTCAATAGATGCAACTCCGACTTTCTCTCTAATACTCTCATTCCTTATTCTATCCATCCTCGTATGTCCACACATCCACCTTAACATCCTCATCTCTGCAACTTTCATCTTTTGCTCATGTGCCCGAGTCATAGCCCAACATTCAGCACCATATAACATAGCAGGTCTAACTGCCGTTTTGTAGAACTTCCCTTTAAGTTTTAGAGGTACTTTACGATCACATAAGACACCCGATGCTAATCTCCATTTCAACCATCCTGCTTGTATTCTATGTAAGACATCTCTCTCAATTCCTCCATCACTTTGCAAGAACGATCCTAAATACTTAAAGTTCTCGATTTTAGACAACTCATCATCTCCTATCTTAACAATTGTTTCACTACGTCTAGCATTGCTAAACTTAAATTCCATATATTCAGTCTTTACTCTACTAAGCCTAAAACCTTTCATTTCTAGAGTTTCCCGCCAAGATTCTAGTTTAGCATTTACTCCTTCACGTGTCTCATCTATCAAAACAATATCATCTGCAAACAACATGCACCATGGCACTGTATCTTGAATGTGCCTAGTGAGTTCATCCATGATTAGTGTAAAAAGATAGGGACTTAAAGCTGATCCTTGATGTAACCCTATCCTTATTGGAAATGCTTCAGTCAATCCACCTGAAGTCTTCACTCTAGTCGTTACATTTTCATACATATCTTTAATTAGGTCAATATATGTTACGCTAACGCCTCTCTTTTCTAGAATTCTCCATATAATTTCTCTTGGTACCCTATCATAAGCTTTTTCTAAATCAATAAATACCATGTGTAGATCTTTCTTTTGCTCCCGATATTTTTCAATTAATTGCCTAAGAAGATGTATAGCTTCTATTGTCGACCTTCCAGGCATGAACCCAAATTGATTTTCGGTTACCGTGGTCTCCTTCCTCAATCTTTTTTCTATTACTCTTTCCCAAAGTTTCATGGTATGACTCATTAATTTAATACCCCTATAGTTTGCACAATTTTGTATGTCTCCTTTGTTCTTATATAAGGGAACCAGACTACTTGCCCTCCATTGATTAGGCATTTTTTTTGTTTTCAATATTAAATTAAATAATTTTGTAAGCCATTCAATACCTTTTTTCCCTAAACATTTCCATACCTCGATTGGGATATCATCCGGTCCCACGGCCTTTCCATTTTGCATCCCTTTCAAAGCTTGTTCTACTTCTGAAGTTTGAATTCTCCGATGAAAATTAAAATTTCTATACTCATTTGAAATACTTAAATTGCCTAAGTCAAGTTGGTCCCCTAAACTTTCATTAAAAAGTTGATGAAAGTAAATCTTCCACCGCTCTTTTATTTCGCTATCATTTACTAGTACTCTATCGCATTCATCTTTAATACATCTTATTTGACTAAGGTCTCTTGTTTTCCTTTCTCTTGCTTTAGCTATTTTATAAATGTCTCTTTCCCCTTCTTTTGTATCTAAATTTTGATATAATCGTTCAAAAGTTTTATTTTTTACTTCATTCACTGCTTTCTTAGCCTCTTTCTTGGCTATTGTATATTTTTTTAAGTTTTCCTCGTTCTTACAAATATATAATTCCTTATAAGCTATTCGTTTTTCTTTCACTTTCTCTTGTACTTTCTCATTCCACCACCAAGATTCCTTCCTTGGTGGTGCATGCCCCTTTGACTCACCGAGTACATCCTTAGCTACTATTTTCAACTTTGATACCATCTTATCCCATGTCGTATTAGAGTCGTTATATATTTCATCTAATGCTTGTATTCCTACCTTCTCCTTCAATATGTTTTGCTTCCCATCCTTTAACTTCCACCACTTAATTCTAGGAGTCGTGTATATTTTTCCTCTATTAATATTATAACTAAGGCGTATATCTAACACTACTAATCTATGTTGGGTAGTTAAGCTTTCTCCAGGGATAACCTTACAATCTTTACAAATCTTCCTATCTCTCTTCCTAACCATAAAATAATCAATTTGTGATTTATTATTCCCACTTTTGAATGTGATCAAGTGTTCTTCTTTTTTCTTAAAAAATGTATTAGCTAGTATAAGGTCATATGCTATCGCAAAATCCAATATAGTTTTTCCTTCTTCATTTCTTGTTCCAAACCCATAACCCCCATGTACCCTCTCATATTCTTCATTTTTCGCTCCGACATGTCCATTTAGATCGCCTCCTATTAAAATCATTTCATTTGGCGGAATGTTTTGTAATACCTCATCTAAATCGCTCCAAAATCTTGATTTAGTTTCTTCATCTAATCCTACTTGAGGTGCATATATGCTAATTACGTTCACAACTTCTTTCGCCACTACTATCTTGAGAGCTATAATTCTATCCCCCTTTCTAACTACACCAACAACTTCATCTTTTAAAGAACTATCTACAAAAATACCCACTCCATTTCTTGTTTTACTCTTTCCTGTATACCATAACTTAAAACCCGAGTTCTCTATCATTTTTGCCTTCTCACCTACCCATTTTGTCTCTTGCACACACAAAATACTAATTTTTCTCCTAATCATTGTATCTACTACCTCCATTGTTTTACCAGTGAGAGTTCCTATATTCCATGTTCCAAATCTGAGACTATTACTTTTCTTATAATGTTTATTCTTAGTCCACCTATGGTGTGAGAACTCTTGCCTATTTAACACTACACCCAAGTTCTCATGGAGATGTAGCGGTCCTTGCCGAGACGTTACAGTCGGACCCTGCAACGCGAACCCTTGCATATTTAGCACTACACCCGGGTTCTGGAGATGTAGCGGTCCTTGCCGAGACGTTACAGTCGGACCCTGCAACGCGTTCCTTCCGGGGAACATCCTAGCATTAGCATAATACTTTAATGGATCCATTCATTGAGTATTTGCCATAGTTTTTTACGCTGGCTGGCAACCTAACGCAACCCTCCTCCTTTATCCGGGCTTGGGACCGGCCATGACTAGGTCGTCACAGGCGGAGTTTTTTTTAAAATATTTTAATAAATTACAAAAATTAATAATTTAAATAACCATTTGCTTCTTCTGCCATTTCATTAGCTATAGCGATTCAACCTATGTTAGTTTGTTTAACATCTCCACTCCATATGCCTTTGCTGCAGGTGCCTCTTGCTCTGCTAGCTTGAGTGAATCAACCACTATTGTCATCTCAACTTTGAGCGGGAAGCAATTTCATCATCAGACTTCTTGATAGCATTGATGAAAGTGAGCTCCTTTGCTTCCCACTCATTGTTTGAATTGCTTTTTTCAGTTTCAAATCTTTCGAACATGAGGCACACAATTTCATATTCTGCTTCATCGAGCATGGCTTCAGACCTTTCTTCAGCATTCTTGATTTCTGAATTCAATTGCTCAATCTGAACCTTGTGCTCTTCAATTTCAGATTGCTATGTCAAAAGCTTTTCTTGATTTTCTCTGGCTTCAGTAGACATTTCATGCAATCGCTGCAGCTAAACCTTCCATTGCTTTTTTGGCATTCTCTCGTTCATCTTTGCTGGCATTGAGCTCGGCAATGAGTTTAGTATTCTCCATCAACAGACATTCGATTTCTGCAGCATGCAGAAACAATTCATTTGCCCAGTTCTTGTGACCTCTCTTCTTCCAGCTTTGTAAGCTCAACTTTTAATAGGTAAACTGCCTTCCCGAGATTACTGTTTCTTGCTGTAATAAACCCAGCTTCCTATCTGCCTCGTTGAGATTATTTTGGTAGCTAGCCACCTCAATTTTCATTGATTCAATCTTCCCTTTAAGAACAGCAATCTCAGTTTCAGCATCTGGCAATAATGCAGTGCCCTCTTCCATTGTTTTCATTGTGATTGCAAGAGATTGAGTTGCAGATTTCTCGGATTGATTGGTTTCCTTAAGCCTATTTTTTAAAGATGCTTCCTCCTTTGCCAACCCATCAGCTTGCTTAATTATAATTGTATCTGATTCGACCTTCTTTGCATCAGTCAATTCCATTTGAAACAATCTCTCTTCAGCTGTTTTCGCTCTTACAAGTTCAAGTTGCAAAGCAGCAAGATTAACAATATTCAACTTCTTAATCATCTTTGCTGCTTCTTTGTTTACATCATCCAGCTTGGAATCAAGTAAGAACTTTAAATGAGTCATTTCTCTTGCCAACACTTCCATCTTCCCTCCATTCATTTCAGCAGTTTTCTTTGCATCAGTTGCTTCACTCAGGGCAGCCTTCTTCTTGCTGGTGGCATTCTCAAGATCAAGCTTCAGCTTCTGGAGTTTCCGAGTCGCACAAAGCAGTGCTGAAGCAATCATCGTATGCTGCTTTTGAATGCTTTCAAGTTCATTTTGAAACTGGTTTTCCCTTTTTTGTAAAGCTGCAATGGCTGCTTGTTCCAGTTCATCAGCATGGAATTTCTCAACCACCAAGTTCTCATCAGCCTTCTTATTAGCTACAATTGGAGCTTCTCGTTTGACTCATCGGCCAATCTCCTAGCTCCTTCTAGCTGCTCAATGGCATGAATCTTCTCCTTCTCCATAGAAGTCAACTGCTCCATTGCTTTCTTTAAGTCTTCCTCGACAACTACCAACTTCAACTGCAGCTCTGAGTCTTTCAATGTCCTATACAATCAAAATCTTAAAGTTTTAGCAGCCAATAAGAATCAGCAATCTAAAGAAGCCATAAACATAGTATATGATTCTTATTTTACTTGCTTCAGGAGTTGTATTGCTCTTGATTGGCATTGGCAGCTTCGACTCTGCCAACTGCTCAATTAAAGAACGCAGCTTTGGCAGCGGCAAGGATAGTTTCTGCACAGGGGGAGAGGATGGCTTTGCCATAGGAGATGGCGATCCACAGTCCAACTTGGAAAAACCATTTTGTAACCTTGGGAGTTGTTGGTTGTGTAGCCTTGCCATTTGAGGGTTCGAGGAGGTGGATCTGCTTAAACCAGAATAACCTTAGCCTTTTAACATCCAGATATCATAACAAACCCAATAAGTAAACAATGCAAGATGATCCAGCAAAAGAATCATTCTAAATCCTAGAAGAACATTTGTACGAATCAGCAAACAACAATTATATTCTACCCTTCGAAACAAAATATGGTCTCAAGAAAAAGAAAAGCGCCAAGCCATGGATGATTATAGCAAAAAGGGAAATGCCAGTCATGATAAACAACAAAACAACCATAAATTCCTCTAAACAATCAAAGTATTCACATCTCGGTAGCATCTCAGTAACAAAATGAATATGAAAACATCTTACCACAGCTAATAATTTTAAATTCCAAAATTTAAGATAACAAAAAGTATTCACATCTCAGTAGCATCTACAGAGAGAGATTTTCATGGAGAATTGGAGATATCCCTGGCAATAATGTCTACTGGCCAAAGTATCCTGTTTCTCCAAATAATTCTCGGAATTCATTTTTTAACAATCAAAATACAACATTGTTTAACAATCAATTTATTGTGAAACACCATGTTCAACTTTTTCAAGTGCAATGACAAGCAAAAATGTGAAAACTTTCACCTTTTCCTAAATAACAAACAACAGAATGCAACATAAAAGTTTCAGTGTCAAACCAAGTCAAGGTTTATAGACTTTCCTTGTGCTCGTAAATTATGTGTATCATGCCAACATGGTAATAAACTAGATTGGGAAAGGGAAAGAGCACACATCCTTTTCAAACCGCTAAATAGCAATGAAAGTTTAAGGCATTCATAAATCATTAAAAAAACATTGACCAACTGGTGAAGCAACCCATGGTAAACTAGAGTCAAGCTTTTTCATATATCCATTAAATAGGAGTTCGCATATTTAGTTGCTTCAAGTGAAAAATGTTGGCAATTATATCTCAAATAAACAAGAAATCACAGTCCCATTATCATAACGAAAATCTATCACGTGCCAAAAATAACTAAGAAGTAACACTCGAGTACATAACATTTGTTAACATGTTCAAATAAACCTTAGCAGATTGAAGTTCATGAAGAAAAATGGTTCCTAAACATGTGCAAAAAGGTAAAGCACAAAGCCTTCTTCCAGTTGATGTATCCATCAACATGTGCAAAAATAATAGAATAGAGATAGACCGCATCACACCTTTGCCTGAATGAACTTTTCTTTCACTGTAATGGATCTGAATGTTTAGGCTTGTTCATAGAGGAATGCTTTTGATTCTTGTTAAGCAAACACAAGCTGAATAAAAAATGTTAATAAGAACCAAAACTGCAGGGGGAAAAAAACTTGCAATCCAGGACTTCATTATCATTACCTAGAGACATCCTCAAAGTTGCCATTACTTGATGACAAAGATTTTTCCCAGATGGAGTCTGCAAATGTGTTACCCAGCGATTGAAAGAGATTGATAACAGAAGGCTCCCACACTCTAACATCAAGTGTTAGAGATCTCACCTGCAATAGCAATTTTATATATTCTAAAATTATCCCAATAAATGAAATACAACTGAGCACAAATACTACAATACATGATCAACCTTTAACCCAAATCATTCAACATAAGCTAAATCTAAAAAAGAATGATAATTTACTGCAGGTGCTCCTTTTTACTTATGAGGCATATATGGAGTTTCAGTAACCATGCCAAATTATTAAAGTAAACTTAGTTTACCTCTATTTGATAATACAATGAAAAAGAATAATATACTTGGCGATCAAAGAGCACTATCTTCATAACGAGAAACACCAACTACATATAGCAAACTACAAAACCATTTGATGTGTTTGGAGCTTCATGGATCAAGTGGTTGCTGAGAGGCAGAGGTCAATCCAGCCCAAGTTACTAGGCAATTCGGAGGAAGACACCTTCTCACATAAGCATTCAAAGGGCAAAAGTGCTCTCCCAAGTAGAAACAGGGTTCAAGCAAAGGCAACCTGCACCTAATGCTTAAAATATGCATACTGAATTCAACCCAGAGGTTTGTGTGGTTCTCATACCATGATGAGGAAGGCAAAGCCCAATCCAACATAAAATTTTTTGACCCTGGTGTAAACAGTGCACGAGTACATCCGGTGGCTCAGTGATATCATGTCAACTACGAGAATATACAATTTGAGATTTTGGCTTTTGCAAGTTCAGGCCATACACATACGAAAGACATATAAGGATTGCTATAATGGTTGTATTGTAAATCTTGAATAAACTTTTATTTGCAAGTGATTGTAGCAATATTGGATTTTGTTTTTCCCATTGCAGTAGGACCAACTTGTTAACTGCTTACAAACTCTACCTTAACATATAAACACAAGGTGACTGTTCCAATGCTGAAGTTGGCATTATTTTTAATCATATCACATAGTATTGTTTCTGTACATTCAGAGGATAAAAAATTAAAATAATAGAAATGATTATTTTTAACATGTGCCTAGGGATGAGTACTCGGTTAAAACCGAATCGAACTGAACCGAACCGAACCGAATAGATCGAAAACCGAATAAACCGATATTTTTCAAAATAACCGAACCGACCGAATTTCTTGATAAAAACCGAGAAAACCGAACCGATAAAATATCGGTGAATTCGGTTTTTAACCGAATTAACCGAAATTTTAAAATTTTATTCGATTTTAATAAAAAAAAAGATTTTATTTAATTTAATTATATTTTTAAATAAAAAATAATTAAATTAATATTCTTATTCGGTTTAACCGAATTACAAAATTCAAAATCGAAAACCGAACCGAATTAACCAAAAACCGAACCGAATTTTGAGAAAAAAATCGAAATCCGAATTAACCGAACCGAATTTCAAAATTCGGTCGGTTCGGTTCGGTTAATTCGGTTTTTTCGAATTTTTGCTCACCCTTACATGTGCCGGGCAAACCAAATATCTGTTCGTTGTGAACCACCCATTAAGGATGGTCCACCTGTCAGTGGTTGTTCAGACTAATAAATATCAACTGTATTCAATACACTAAGGTATCTTAAACCTTGCACTCTTCTATCTAAAGGAAAATTCCCACAAGGTGAAATTGGCGTTTGGTTTGCATTTTCCAGTCTATTTTCCATTTTCATTTTCTGTAGAAAATGTGATTTTTTGGAAAACATGTTTGGTTTGCATTTTCCAGCTTTGTTTTCCAGAAAATAACATAGCGTTTTCTGGAAATTTGGAGAATGAAAAAAAGTCATTTTCCAGAAAACTAGAAAATGCGGTTTTCTGGAAAATAAAAATGGAAAACGAAACAAACCAAACGCCCCCGTAGTTTTTCCAGTCTAAATAGATGTAAGCTTCGTCAACATAAGCTTCAATTATTTCTCATCACTATAACTGAGACCGCCCTAATTACAAGCATTCTGTGCATGCATGATTTGAATAAAGTCATCTTTTAAGGTAGGAAACACTTGTTCAGGCTTCAACAACTAAGGATCATGCAACAGGAAACAGTAATTTAAATTTCACAAAACAACTAAAATCAGAGAAGAAATTTTAGCTTAAGAAAATTCCATGCAAATTAGCAAGTAGTCTAACTTCAAATTCTAGACAGAACTTTTTTGCTAACATCAATCCAAGACTTGCCTTTGATATAGGCACGCCAAGATTTCAGTGAACTCCAGAACAACTCCAGGGATCCGGGATGCCCAATCAGGTTCAGCGGCACCACAATCAGCACACATGTTGTTACCACATACTTTCTGTAGTGCATCAATTGGTTTCTCATGCTTCAAGTTGAACCTATGTTGCTGTGAGCTTCTGATAGAACAGTCTTGATGGACACTAAAACTGCTCTTTTGAATGGACGAATCTTCATTTACAAACTGTTGACGATCAGTTGAGCTGCTGAACGAGCTACTTTCACTAGGTGCTCTACAATGCCAACCACTTGATAGGCTTGTGAGACACTGAAATTTTCCAGCCAAAGAAACAAAAAATCAAGTGACCCTCAACTCCGCGTACATTCAAGGATTAAAAATGATTCATCACCTACCTGTTCAGGTGACTGAGAGCTCAGCAGAGAAGCAATGACACCGGTTATTTTTTCAATCCAATCCATCTGATCCATAGCATTCTCTGCCTGCATCAATCAAAAACGAAAAATAAAGTGAATAGTGTATGATATGGATGTATTAACTTTGATGTCAGTGTCTTAAAAACTATTAATGTAATAACTCTGATGTAGGCAGCTTAAAAAATAATAATGTATTAACTTTTATGTAGGCTTCTTAAAAATTAATCTAAAAAACAACAGACAAGTTCATTTGGAACAAGAACAAATAATATGCTCCCTTTGCTAGCTATAGGCATGCTCACACCAAATGTAAGTTAGAACAACGAGTTGAAGCTTAGTAGTTTCCTAAGATTCAACCTGCAAGGTGTAATTCTTTGTTGGAGAAATGATCCTCAAGCAGAAGCGAAGGTTTGACTGGTCTGCATCAACTTTTATTGTTGAAGTTAGCAGGTTCACAGTATGGAATCAACAGACTTTTCATCATGTACTCTGCCATGATGATGAGAAGAAAACAAACGACTCAGTAAACCTGAACCATGATCTGACAAGTTGTGACCTCTCAACGTAGAATGGTTACTTCCCTAAAGGCATGAAGCACACAAAATGTGCAAGACCAAAGCATAGAGCAGTATGAAAGTTTGATGCAAAGATAATAATATGGCTACTGTTTTTAGTAATTATACAACATAAATGAACATACAGTTGATCTGTTCCATTGCTTGCGATAATAGTATAGCATGCCTCGACTAGTCAGCTCGTAAGTTTGACGAACGCTTTGAGAGAGAACCTTGTCTAATGGTCTGAACCTGATAACAGGAAAGGAAGTTTCAGTCCCAAAATTGCTTTCTGTGAAACCTAACTGAATATGATGTCCAACTTGCAAAATAAACTTAATCAAGCATGTCACCTTCCCATTTGCAGCTGATTGCATCACTGCTTCTATCATTTTATGAGAACTTCTTCCAATAACCTGTATACCATCTCCATCAGGAGAATTGTGAATCATTCAATGACCATTTACTTTCACGATCAATCTGTCTTTTGAACTCCAGTATCCTTTCTGTATGTGCTGCTTGTTCATAGTTGGATCTTTCCCTTGATTGCTGTGCATAAGCCAATACCTTGAAGAAAAAAAACATACATTTGATAGCCAATCAAATTCCATAGCAGGTAGATGGTCTTAGGTGCCGGCGGTATCAAAGGCTACGAAGAATAGTAGTAGTAAAAATTACATAGTTACAACACAATAAAACATAAGGAAATAATGGGTTGCTAAAACATGGAGTTGCAAGTCCATAAATGTGAACTAAAAAAGAAAGGCAAGAAGATTCATATCTAAGTTACGAAGAACCAGCAGTTTAATGGTGAATGACATGGTCAATAAAGATTTTATTTTCACAGATTTCATTATTTAAACTCATTGGCAGGTACTGAAATTCCAGTGTCAGATGACAAGGAAAAAGGCATAAAACACCTCAAAGGCATCCTAACAGACTAGAGCATTAAGGCTCCACTTCTATCTAACTTGAATACATCTAAACAACAAAGGGAAAAAACTAAATTACAACGTGCAAGAAATGCAGATGTTATATGTACCACCATTCACCAATCCTTTTTCATTGAATAAGAAGGGTTAAATATGGCTTCTTCTTGAAGGAATTGAATGGTAAAATTGAACAAAAATATCACTTTTCTATACGTGAGATCTACTGGCTCTGAAATTTTCTTGTAGAGCAAATCTAAAAAATAAAAAAATAAAGGCTTATCTTGACAATAAAAATAGAAGAACGGTCGGTGACTGAGGAAAAATAGCCTGTACTTGCAACAAACAACCCTTTTTCCTAGTCATTAAAGAAGATTAGAAGAGCGAAGAGTTGTAGATTACCTAATATTTCAAAGATTTAGCAAGAAACCTAGAATAGATTTAGACGCTGCTTTATTCTCTAAGATGGCATGTGCATTAGTACTATTGATAAAATTCCTAGTGGAATTATCAAACCGTTTGATCCAATGAATTTATACCTAGTAGATGTTGAGGATGCAAATCGTATGTGAAAGAATATGCTTTTTGGTGATGATTATTATGCAATAGGATCAAAATAGGATATCCAAAAACAAATGCAGGAATAGCAAGCAGAAAGAAAAGTCATAATTGGAATGTAACCCCTACATGCATGCCTTTGTAGGCTTGTAACATATATTAATATAGTTAGTCATCAACAATCTTTTGGAACTAGCAAACAAGATTCAACATTATGTTTTGAGACTGGCAAACAAGCAGTTCCTATGAAATGATGAGATGTGTGAATGAATTTGCTCCAGCATTGGAGTAGACGCACAATAATAAATGATTCTCATAATAGGATCTGAAGCTATAATGCATGGCAACATAAGCAGCAAATTGGAAGAATCATGTCTACAAATTCAGAATGTAATCTTATAGATCTACCTGGTGGATGTATGGATCCATCTGGTGAAGTAGCTCATATCCCTGAAATGAATGTAAGAGTAATCATTTGTGAAAATGATGAAAATCCAACAGAGAAATAATGCATTACTTGCTTGAAGTAACGAAGACGAAAAAAAAAGAAGAAAAAAAGATGTCTAACAGCCTCCAAATGTCCCCACGGGGATCCGGAGACAGCCTCCAAATGTCCCCACGGGGATCCGGAGTAGTTAGTGCATGGGGGTGTTGTCTAAGAGGTCCTGGGTTCGAGTCGCGTGAGGCGCACTGGATTAAAACTCTGGGCGTTTGGTGTATCAATTCTCGGCCCAACTGTGCACTAATTACTCCGGGGACCGTGATTTACCTCCATCGTGATGACCTTGGACGGGTGCGGCGGGGGCGCTGGGGCGAGCGATTTCACCTTTGTCTAACAGCCTCCAAATGGTCCCCACGGGATCCGGAGTGGTTAGTGCATGGGGGTGTTGTCTGAGAGGTCCTGGGTTCGAGTCGCGCGAAGCGCACTGGATTAAAATTCTGGGTGTTTGGTGTATCAATTCTCGGCCCAACTATGCACTAATTACTCCGGGGACCGTGATTTACCTCCCTCGTATGGCCTTGGGACGGGTGCGGCGGGGGCGCTGGGGGCGAACGATTTCGCCTTTTGTCTAACAGCCTCCAAATGCCCCCACGGGCTGGGTCGGTGGGTAAGGCGTCTGCTGCTTGAAACGGAGATCATGGGGTCGAAAGTCGTCAGTTGCGCACGGGGTTAAAATCCTGGTCTGCTGGCTTAAATTCTCTCGGCCCCCAGACGCCTTCTCCACCCTCAATAAATCCGTGATTTACCTCCTCTGGAAACCTCGTGGGGCAGAGACCAGGGGGCCGCTGAGGTGGCGGATCCACCTTTTTTAATCTAACAGCTTCCAAATTCCTCCAAATGGAGCACGAACCCTGGGACGCTGGACTTCTAGACCGCCCACTGCGAGCGCTTCCCGATTTACCCTGGTGACCTGTGGGAAACTTCCATGGGGCCGGATCGGTCACCCCAGATCCGTTTGCTACTTGATCAACATTTTTTTTTTCTAACAGCCTCCAAAAACTCATCTCTCTTCTTTGCCTCTGTGTTAGCAATAATAAGGAAACACAATATGACACCGTGCATTTGTAACATGGCAGCATAGAACTTTCTGAGTATGAGAATTTTGTAAAAACAAATGTAAATACTAAGATATACTAGATTAAAACGAGCTTGCTCAAATGAAGATCTAGAACTGTGAAGCTCCTGTGACATAAATAAAAGTGTTACCTTAATCCACTCAAAAGGAAAACATCTTCCAAGACTGTTGCTACATCTGCTCTTGTGCTTTTCTTCAGTGATTAGTACTTTTCACGTGCCTGTGAGGTGAAGCATGAGAATGACCACTTTAAAGAGTAATAATAGGATACGAAAGAAAATTGAGGCACTTTTATAGAAATGCATATCACATTACTTCTTGTCCATAGACTCCAAAAGGAATAGATTAATTTAAATAAAAATTATTAAATGGTGCGCATATCTTCTTTCCATTCCCCAGCACTATAATCCCCATAAGTAAACAAAATCATCATCATCAAGTTTTGTTAATCCAACTATTATGGATTTGATACATGGATCTTATTTCCATTAAAGCATAAACTACAAGTAAAAAATTCTATGAACAATGAAGACATGTTTATCAATGACAATAGACCGGAGCAATTTTAATTCCAGAAATCCACAGCAAAATGACCAGCCAGAAAAGCTATGTTATTTCTGACAAGTAAAATATTTTAGACCCATTTCTACAGATTGGGACCCCCCCCTAACCTCCTCCTCTCCTACATGACACATTTAAGTGTACTTAGAAAAAAAAAAACATTGTCGGTCTGCAAGTACTAAGGTAACGTAAAAGAAGGAAAAGAATCATAGACCCAAATAATCTATATAAAATTGGTAAAAAGATGATAAGGAATAAGAACAAATTATATGAATTATTCAAGATAAAATAACAGAACTCAATAATATTTCACATGAAACAGTTATCAATTTGCATCAGTAATCAAAGAATTACATATATTTGTAAATGAGAATAAGACCTGGCAAAGATTATGATTTTGTATGCAAAGTATAACTGAAATCAGGAGCCTAGATACAGATAATGCCATATAAAAATGGGAAAGTCTGGAAATTGACATCAAAAATCAAATGGAATCCTTTTACATAACTGATCATATAGTATGATAGCCTTATCAAACCGCTTGCGGGCATCCTGAACAATATAATACCAAATTGAAGTTTGAAACAATGAACAAAATTATGAACTAATGTAGCATAGGTCAGCACAAATACGGAGGTGTATATATTGCCAGTGAATGCATAAGTAAGAAGTTAGAATATTATTTTCTCTAGCAAGTTTAATAATCTAATGGAGGAAATGATTATACCTTAACATCAAGCAAATCCATCTCCACAAATTGGAGCAACCTATCATTTAAGATATGCTCAACCTGGATTGGAGGGAGAGGAGAAGGCAGTCAGTGTTAGATGTTAGAATGATTAATATAAATAAGCAAACACTTAAACTTCACTAAGATATATATATATATATATATATTATGACAAGCTGAGTTATCATTTATTCAATGATTATCATGTGAACAAAATGTCACGTCGGTGGACAGTCTGAATTTTATATGCATACGTCTCAACACAACAAATATATAACTCAGCCAACACGGCTGACAACACAATTATATATAGAAAATAATATCACAACCACGCAGTTAATAATGAAAAAAACAACTGATAAACTCCGTAAAACTTACCTCTGTTTTCTAGAGCGGCATAGCAATAAAACCACATAGAATAAAACCCTCAAGGACATCTATACCAAAATTGACAATACATTGTGACAAATCGAAAATCCACGGAAACAAACACAAGTCCACTAACGAAATAAAAATAACGACACGTTCACCGAAATGAATATAAGTCTAATTAAGAAAAATACGAAATAACCACCGTCACAACTATCAAGTACTTGAAACAAAAAGAAAAACAAGAGGTGGTGAGTCCAGATGAACTCTGTCAGTATAAAGCTAGATAAATGCATGATAATAAACAAGATAATCAAGCAAATAGGAGCAACAATGTGCAGTGTTCTAAATATAGAGCATAAATCAAATACAACATCCATATGCACACACATACCTGAAATTCATATAACATGCAAGGACATGATCAGAAAATCCCCATAACATATTAGTAAGTTGCTCGTACTACTGAGCAGATCCAGATCATATGAGACCATCTCCAACCAATACACCAAAAACCCAAATATAGTGCAAAAATAACACCATTCTACTCCCATCCATACACCAAATCCGTACACCAAAAATGGTGCAAGAATAGTGTCCCACCATATTTGGTGTGGCACTATTCATACACCATTTTTGGTGTGGGGAGAGCCCAAGACTTTTTTATTTTAAAAAAATCTTATTATATTATATAATTAATAAAATCAAATATAATATATATTATTAAATATCATAAATAAAAATTAATTTGTAATTATTATTATTTTCCTCATTATTTATAGTAATGTTAATTATGTATTATAAATTTAAATTAAATGTATTTAGTAGTATATTTAAATTTTATTATGCATATTTATAAAGATTTAATTTATTAAAAAATTATTTTTAATTTATTTAATATATTTTAATTGTAATTATATTTATAAATTATATCACTAATTTCATAAATAATACAATAAAATATTTAAAAATTTGATGTTACTCGATTTGAAGATTTTCTTATTTGATACAGACAAATCAAAGACAAAGAAGCTCTTATTGTTTGTTTTAAATAAAAATTAGTAAAATATTTTATCCTAAATATGTGTGGTTTTTATAAAAATTAACTTTTTAAATATTAATGAAGTATTAATTTTAAATATAATAATTATCATATAAAAATATTAATAAATTAAAATATATGTTAATAATTAAATTATGAATAAGAAAAAATATAATATTCTAATGAATATTCCTTTTTGGTGTGATATAGTGTGAGTGAGTTAGAGCTAAAAAGTGTTTGGTGCTGAAATTGCATCATTTTGATGTGGAAAATACACCAAATATAGTCTTTGTGATTGGAGATGCCCTAACAAATGCAAATGATAATCTATATATGCATGTCAATCAAATGCAGCAATCATAGCTCAAACAAATACAACAAACACAAGCAAAATGCACGATGCATCATATGCACATGATACAATGACCTGATCTGTACGCACTCCAATTACTGCTACACTGGGTAGCCGCGTGGACAAGATACAAGCGCCCAACACATATGACTATGTAGAAAAGCCCAACATCTGTGACTATAAAACCCCAAAAAGCACCTGTGGAGACCCCTAGCACCTGGGGATTATCAACTGTTTGTATACAACTCAAGCTGAGAGTGACAAATAGAAAATATGACTTACGACCCATCTCAACCACAAGGGAGTCTCTGATCGTCAGCATGCAAACAATGCAAAGATGATGCATAACACTAGTACACACAACCTCAACCAAGTCAACAACCATGCAACAATTATGATACACATGAATCCAACCAGTATCATGACAAATAAACATTCATAAAATCTACTAGATAAGGTATATCTAATGTCAACCAAGCCCTAGATATGTCACATGATAATTTTAAAATACTCACGTACAAGCGATACTCTTTAGATCAGAAAACAACCGATGAGACTATATGGATGAAATAATTGATTAACTCAAAGGTCAAGCAAAGAAAGTGCAAGCAGGAAATATAAGCAAAATGGAGTTAAGGTAAATCAACCTACTTAGAAAATATAATAATCATGCATTTAAGATAAAAGAATCTACATAACCAAGAAACAAATACCCGTCATGTAAATGAAGTCCGTAACAATTAGAATAGAACCCCATCCAGGTGTCCGAAATAAATCAACGCCTTGAATCAAAGGATATAATACATAAATAGTAATTAACTACACATCTACTAAACCATATTAGGATAATCCTAATTATCACATTCATTTAATTAATCTAAATAAATGATTAACTCCTAATTAAACCGAATCATCGTGATTAGTTCATTTTAGTTTTAACCCAAGCCTAAACCAAGTGATCACCTCTCCACCACGGTTAAGTATAATCCTCAATAACATCTCATCATTCGGCAGCAGCATAGGATCAAAGAAACCAACTAAACTACTACTTCTAATCCCACTGTAGCTCACGGCAAAAACAGCCAAAATGCTAAACTAACCATAATCCACAATAATTAGAGTTGTCATCAACACTACAATCCAAACACTAACACCCATATCCAAACCCAACTAGCAACATATCCCAATGTTCTGATCCAAATACAATGTATCATATGGCATTCAATCACAAAATAAAGGAATCAACCTAAACACTCATCCAACATTTGCCAATTCCCAAGATCAAGGTGGGTGCATGGCCAAAACATCTCAAGATTTAAAGAGCTAAGCCACAAACTAAACTATAGCAGAATAAGCTAGAGATCTACAATTCAAATAGCAACCCATACTAAAAGCTCACGACAGGGACCTCAGATCACAGAATCTAAATCATAGCCCAACTCCAAACCCAATTAGCTAATTCATATATGCACAACAATTCCAACATCTTCAAATAAACTCTTAAATAGTATGAACAGAGATTAGGGCAGGAGATTCATTACCCTAGGTTCCTCTTCTTCCCAGTAGCTGTTCTCTGCTCCAATGGCAGCTCACGATGCACAAACGGAAGTGGCGTGGGGTAAGATCGGAGGTTGGTTGTACCTTGGATTTCTGAGGCTACAAGCTGCGGCGACGACTGCACAGCAACTCGATGGGATAGCACAGAACTGACATTGTTTCCTCATCCAACCGGCTAGCTCTCGGTGGCGAATCAAAACTAAGGCATGGGAAGAAGGGGCGGCGGCGGCTTGTGCTGGAGACTCGCGGCGGCACCCAGAGCTAGGGCACGTCCACGAGGACGACAACCGCTCTCATCAAGGTTGAAATTAGAAGGCGAAAACCGACTCCCTCGACGGTGCGATGCTCAGATCGGGTCGGTGGCGACTTGCCCTCGCATGAAGGTGCGGCACCGGCTGGCCGGTGCACAGATCTGTAAGGGCCGGGGGGGCAGCACTCAGGAGAGAACCTTCATCGCAGAGGTGGCGAGAGATAGCAAGGAATCGAAATAGGGGTGCTCGACTCCATCTGGATCCTTCGGCGGAGGCAGATCGTCCCCGGTGGTCAGGAGAGTGGCCATTGGAGATGGTGGCGATGAGAAGAGAGCCACTGCGATCAATCCGAAGAGAAGGGAAGTGGGCAGCGTCGACCCGAGGAGGACAGCTCGCGATTGGGACGGCAAGGAAGAGAATGCCCGTGAGGACGCGAGGCGAGGGAGGTGCAAGCAAAGATGATTTTTATTCCTGTTTGGGAACAAGGTGAAGAAGAAGAGGAAAAATTATAATAAATTATACAAATTCAATTTTTTTTCCTCGATATCTGTGTCGAAAAAAATTATTTTCACTCCCTACGTATAATATTTCATATATTTCAACTACAAATTTATTGAATTACCCATCAATTTTTTTAAGTATAAAAAGTCTGAAATCAAGTATAATTTTTTTAAATTTAACAGTATTTAATAAAAATCAGTAAATTTATAATCAATTAGTATGACCTAATTAATTCATCCTGAGCTAATCAATTGGTATAAACTCCTTCTTGGTCCAGTGGAAAAAAAATATGCTCAAGTGAATCCATCCAATCTAATGAAATATACTGATTTACAGATTTACTTATTTTTAGACTTTTTATACTATATAAAAAGGGAATATTATAGAAATTCTATTTTTATTATATCATAATTAATTAGGAGAACTATAATCATTTTGGATATTTTATAAAAATAATACATTATATAATATTTTAAAAAATCTCCAATTATATAAAAAATTATGATTTTATTTTTAAATATATATAAATTCTATAAATATATTAAAATATTATAAAATTATACATAATTAAGATAAATATATTACTAATATAACACAGGTAATGACAGTGAATTGAAAATATAATATTATGGAAATTTAACATTCAGAATTACTATATTGTTCTCATATATGATCAATTAACGCATTTCGAATGGCAATATGAGCTTCTTTGTCTTTGATTTGTCTGTATCGAGCTAAAAAAAATCTTCAAACCGAGTACGATCATCTACTGCTGACTCAACATCTGGATTTGGCACCTCGAAGTGTTCCACGATTGGTGCATTTAAATCACGTTCATCTTCAATTATCATATCATGCATAATAATACACGATGTTATTATATCATGTAAATATTTTTCTGTCAAAAACGTGAAAATCTTGCAATAATTGCAAAGCGTGATTGAAACACACTAAATTACAAAGCGTGATTGGAAAAAATATTTATTATAAATTAATTTTTATTTATGATATTTATTAGTAATATAATATGTACTAATACATATTATATTTACTCATTATATAGTATAATAAAGTTTTAAAATATAAAAATAATTAAAATATTAATATTACCAAATTTGGTGTTGCAATAGTGCAACACCAAATTTGGTGATGCACTGTTGCAATACCAAATTTGGTGTTACAAAATGGTGTATTTATTAGAGTGATACGGTGATTTTCAAATCATATTTGGTGCAATGATGTATCTATTGTAGATGGCCTTAATGAACTTTCCTTTAGCCCCATCTAAACAGATAGTTAGGGGAAGAGGCGTGGGGTTAGGTTAGGGATTTGAAGAAAATAAAATTATATAAACGAATTTATAATTTTAATCTTTTCCTTGACTTAATTAAGAAATCTTTAACCAGACTTTTTTTTATTCTATTTATCTTTAAAAATTCAAAATAAACTCAAAAAAATTAAAATTTTACATGATTATTTTGAATTTAATCCTTAAAATTTAATTATCATATTTTAATCAAAAAGACATCATAAATCAGTTTTTTAAACAACACCGAGAGATAGAACATTATTTAAGTGACCAAATAAAAAAACACAAACAACAGAGGCTCCTAAATGAGTAACTGAGCTTTCAAGACATAATCATTTAATTCCGAGTATGCACACAAATTAGTTAAATAAAACAATGGCTACATTAACAAAAGAAAGAAGATATGCTGAACCTGTCGCTGCTTAGAGTGACTTTCAACCGCTTACAAGCATATTCAACAAGTCAAAGAAGGAAAACAAAAACTAATTGCTGCTTCCTTTTGCATCTAGGCTAACACAAAATCTAACAGATATCATGGAAATTCATTTCCTTATTGTAAAAAATTGAACGCCTTATTATATTCTATCTTTATTTTGCATAAACTCTTGTGGTTCATATAGTTATTGCCAGCAACAGTAATGCAAAAGCAAACTTTCCAGTAACCCTTCACTCAGTGAGGAAGGTTTAAAAACTAAATCACATAAATATTTATGTTAACGTGAAACCTCTTTGTAGGTTCCAATCTCTCCCAAAGCAATCATAAATTTGGCCATAAACATGCCCTGTGATACACACCTCTTTAGAAATCAAATAAATGTTGTCTGATCCTTAATCCGTGTCACAAAAATATAAGAACAACAAATCAAAGGACACAAAATGCGGTAACATCTTTTTTCCAACTATTTTACTTGTGAAACATCAAAAACCTGAGAAATCAAGTAAGTTCATAGACAGCTATGCAAAATTATAACAGCAACAAGAGAGAACCATAACATATAGAAAGAAACTATAATTTGTACAAAGCATGAATCGGGACATTAAATGAATCTAATAGAAAATCAAACACGAATATATCTGAAAAAAATATAACATAGACTACCGAGAATATATCTGAAAAAAATGACATTGATGGGTCATGTTGATTGAATGACTAATAGGATAATAACACTGAATATCTCGATTAAAAAAAACTTAACCTATCATTATGCTTATCGATTAATATCACACTAAACGTTATATTAAGATTTATATTTTTACTGCGAATATTTTTCTCCTTTATATATGTATCTATTAAATTAAAGTTCTAAGCATTAAATATCTGTTGAGATGGCCGAGTTGGTCTAAGGCGCCAGATTAAGGTTCTGGTCCGAAAGGGCTTGGGTTCAAATCCCACTCTCAACAGCGTTTCAATTATTTTTTTCTGCTTTTGAAATTAAAAAAAATTAAACTCATTCTCGATCGCTCACCGCTCGGCCCAAATGTCCAATGGGTCACCCGTGGGCTGTGCTGTACCTTGAAGCACGTAAACCCGTATAAAAGATTTACAAGTTGAGCCGAGCCGGACCGGTTTGAAATTTGAAATAACCACTTACTTTTAATTTTTTATAAAAACAACAACAATAAATAGAGGGACTGGATGACCGGGGCAGCCGCCGCCGCCGCCTTGAGGAGAAGAGAAGGAAAGCGGTAGCGTGGGCGACGCCGCCACCTCAAATCCCTCTCCCCGCCCCCCCCCCCCCCTCCCCGCTTTCTCCGATCGTTGACGCTCCCGTGTCCCTTCCCCTTTTGCTGTAGCCTGTACCTAGAATACGATGGCGCCGCCTGAATCTTGCCAAGGTCGTCACAGATCGAGACGGTTAATCGCCAGGTTAGGTGAGAGTTGACCCCCTCCTCCGCTAACTGTCGCTTCTTCCTGATATCATTTTGTTGTTGTTGCTGTCGTTGTTGTTTAGCTGTTAAAATTAGTGTTGTTTTTTCGGACCGCACAATGGGGATTTTCGAGTTTGTCTCCCTCATGCTCAAGTTGAAAAAATATATTTAGATTTTCCCAAAATTTGTGTATTCTCCGTCTTCTTGCTGTTTGGAAAATTGCGGTTTAAATTATTCTGCTGATCTTGTCGATTGTCGTCATAGTTATCCAACCTCCTTATATGCAGTTCAGTGCCAAATACTCCCTGATACCATAAACCAGGGGAATGACTATTTCCTTGTCTGCTGTCTAAATGATCTTTAGCATGATGGTTTGTTTGCTTTTACACAAAAAAAATGAAAATTTTATTTATGTTCAGATAAAATTATTTCTGATTCTCTTGGCATATGCTTTCATTATCTTGATATCTTTGTTGCTTCATGCTTTGTTCTCCCAACTCAGCTATTTGAAAGGCTAATCAAATGTATTTTGTATGTCTTGCAGGAGGCATACATGATGGAGAGTCAGCCACTCAGGTTCTGTGGGATCGGGCGGTTGTTTACTGAATTCTTGCCTGATGCAAGAGTTCCAAGTGCAGAAGTCATCTATCCTCAACCTCGCCGAGCAGTGAATGTACCGACCATGTTGGATCATGTAGCCAGTTTTCCTTCCATGACAAAGTGGTGAGTTACCACCTTCTGATATTAAAGATTGCTGCACATGTTCTTTTTTGCTTGAAGATCGTTTTCATTATTTTCTTGAGCAATAATCATTTCTATTACTCTGTCGTTCATGATGGTTCTCATGCTTTTCATAACTTTGAACTGAGGACGAGTTTTACCTATGATGGCCATGCTTCTTGGTCGTGATATCATTGATAACAGGTTCTGCAACTGAAGATACACTAGTTATATTATGTGTGTTTTTAGTAGTGTCTCTTGCTGAGACTTCCATTTATAAATGGATGAGCTTGGCAAATATTTAAGCACAAAATCTGACAGATGACTGCACATCTCTAGAGGATCAAACGATATTAGTCTATGCAGCATCAACTATCATGGGAATCCTTTCTGCTAATGCTTATAACAACTATTTTGTTGTACGATGTTGAATGGTAGATGATCTATTCTTCTTCTTTTTTCTTTTTTCTTTTTCCTTTTTTCTACACAATATGTGTAACTATATTGAATGTTATATTTGTAGTTCTTATTTAATTTCCATGGAAACTGTGGCTGATAATTATTCTTCCTTACTTTCACAGCGTTTTACCTGTTCGGCAAGGAGACCATAATAACCTTGATTTTTTCTATGCATTTTTCGATTAGGTATGCTATCTACCTACCTTTCTTTCTCTTCCCAATGCATTCCTCCAACTACTGTTACTCATAACAAAATTGATTGATTTATTCAGGATGAAACTGGAGACAATCAAACTGATTTTTTCTACGGCTCGCCTCCTGTAAGAACAACTAATCCTATAGTGTGGGATGCCTTCTTTACTAAAGAAAATATTGGATTTAGTCCAACAACAATCCATGAATCAAGGACTCATGCTACAGTAGAACAAAGACCCCGATCATGCAGTTCGTTGTTTGGCAAAAAAACAAGGCGCTAGTTCTGTTCCTGGTCTTGTTGTTTCCGCTCTGTCATGATCTATAGTTAGCCCTCACCGTAGTTTTCCTACTACCAGTGTTCTCAAGTTTCCCCTCCCCCATCTGCATATACTCAGAATTATCATACATTGAGTTTGTGATCCAAGGTTATAGTTCATACGTAGATCCACTTGAACTTCTCCAATTGTTGGTGAATGATGTAAATATGTAAAAAGTATGTTTCCATAAGTTAATCTTATTCTTATTCAGAAGGCAGCTAGCTGCTTGTTGTATCCTGTTTGAAATTGATTGATGATGACTTTATTCATGTTATTATTTGCTTTGCTTGCCGACCTGAACAAGTGAACTTTCCTTTATGTCTATTTTCACGTAATCTATTGCTTACACAATGTCGTTTTTTAGAAATATCTTGGATGATTTCAAGTTAATCAATAAATAAAGAGGATTTAGTGATAGTTTTAGCCATGGGTCTCCTCCTGAATTAGAAACTGTCCCAAGTCTGATACGGGGATGACAGAAGTTCGATGGATTTTGCTGTAAGATCTTGTTTTGAAACGGTGAACTTAGAAAATATATAAAAATAGGAAAAATTTATTTCATGGTGACTTTATTTTGTGGAATATTTTATTTTTGTGGAATAATAGTGATTCTTATATTTGATTATAAAAACAAACTTTTCAATAACTTTACTATCATTTTAAGTAAAAAGTATTTTTCACCTGAATTGCTTGTTTTAAAGTTTATTACCATTATTCTATTCGTATTTTTAAAGTGTAATCATTTTATAGATACTTGCTAATATTTTTCTTTTGTCAAATGTAATGATTATGTGAATTTTATGAGTGAAATTATAAAAGTTTGAAAAGATTAGTGGCGGCACTCTCGCCCCCAACTAAGGGTGCAAACGAATAGAGCCGATTCACACCCGGCTTGAAAAATATTCGATTCGTATTTGAAATCATCGAAGTCAAGCCAAACTTGAACATGCTCGAATATTTTTTCGAGTCGAACTCGAACCTATACTACTTTATTCGATTGTTTGTGAGCCGTTCGTGAGCCGAGCTTCAATCGAATTCTAATTATTTTTATATAGTTTTTAAAAATATATTTAAATTAAGGCTAAAATAATTTGAATCGAATTCAAATTTAAATTATTTTGAATTATAGTTCGAATATGCTCGAATTAAGGTTCAAATAATTTAAATTGAACTCGAGCTCATATTTTATTTCGAATCAAGCTCGAGTTAAAACTATAAATATTCAAATCGAGCTTATATATATATATATATATATATAGTTCGGCTCTCATGCGGACCGTGTGTGCGACCGAAGCGCCAGACCGATCAGGGTCTTCCCTGATCGGTCTGGGTGTCTGATCCGCACGGAAAGTCCACACATCACGGTCCGCATATATCGAACTCAAATATCAATATTTTTGAATTATTCAATTCTATTAATTGACACCCTACTCCTAAACTCAAATATTAATATTTTTAAATTATTCAATTCGATTAATTCACATGCCTGCTCCTACCTCCAGCGACATTTTAAAAGATTAGTCATTGTTTGATCAGTTCGGATCATCTGTCCCAACTCCCCCTCTGTCCCTCTGTCCCAAACACAAAATGATAAAAAAACGCGTGTCGTCCGCGTGACTTTGCCCACTCGCGTGAAGAAGCCAAACCGCGTCCCGCTCACCCACAAAAAACTCGATTGTGCCCTAAATCCTCGTCGAAGTCCCCTTCGCAGACGATCGAGTGCCCTAAATCCCAATCCCGGCGATCGCCTGCCCTAGTTCCCAGCGCCGATCGCGTACCCTAAATCCTCGCCTTCTTCGCAGACGATCGTGTACCAAGCCCCGGAGAAGTCTCCTGCTCTCCTGCCGAATCGCTTCCCCTCGCGATCAAAATTTCCTCTCTCGACCCGCGTGTGCCCTAAATCCCGAGTGCCCAGTCCCGGCGAAGCCTCGCGTGTGCCCTCGCGATCAAAAAACGACGATGAAGTGTCCTGCTGCCCAGCCCGACGAGCGCGTGCCAAGATCTCAGACTGCCCAGCCCCGGCGAGCTCCGCCCTTCTCCCCTCTTCCTGCCCCGACGTCGCCGTCGTCTCCTGAGGCCCAGCCCCAGACCCGATCCCGACGTCGCGTCTTCTCTTGAGGCCCAGCCATCGCGTGCCAGTGCCCTGCCCTAACACTTTCGACGTCGTCTCCTGCTGCTCGGATCCGAACTGAGGTATTGTGATTTAGAGAAAGAGAAAGACTAAAATTCAAACTGAGGTATTGATTCACTACTGAGGTATTGGTTCACTACTATAATTCGAATTGTGATATTGTTGATGCCTTGTACACATCTTTATCACTGTGTATGCATCTTTATCACTAGTGTACATCTTTATCACTGTATATTCACTACTAAAATTCGACCCCAACTGGAGTATGCATCTTGTTTTTAATTATTAATTATGTAGTCGGTAACAACCCTACTTAAAAGTGACACTATAATTTGAAATTCGATAATTATCACTGTGTTTTTGTCTACTATTTCAGATAATCACATGGATCCATTAAGCTTTATCTTGGAGACATGCAGTTATCTGAATTTGCTTTATCTTCAACGAATATCATGTGGCTTGTTATTCTTTAGAACTCTGTTTGATGGGTTGACATTGTTTAATTGAGAACTCTATTTGTCAAATTTTTATTAAAGTTTATCAATTTCGCGTGAAATTTATCAAACTTTTCATATAACTATGTGATTTTTCATTACACTATTGTTTAGCCTAATTTTGTCCAATTTTACTATGTTGAGTATTAAGTTGTTATTGAATGACATCTTCAAGTACCAGCAACATCGACCATATCAAATTTGAAACTGTACGATGCAGGGAATACGACTAAGAGCATTAGTGCTAGTCTCTAGATCAATCAAGAACCCAGGAAGACTATATTATGGATGTAAGCAGCATTGATGGTTAAAGTGGGTGACGTCTGATACTGGATTAAATGAAGACACTAGTCGTATACATTTTCGAATGTTGTCAAGCATGAGTCAATAGTAGGAAGTGAACATATTGCTTATCCTCGACATAATATGAGAAATTGGAATGTACCGTTCATGGTCTAGATACTAGTGATATTGAACTTAATTCTTTTGGCTGTATACTTGTTTTGTTTGTTAGTTGGTATGGTTAAGTAATGCAAGTGTTGTAATTATATTTAACTGGAGTTTAGTATTTGAAATTATTAAAACTATGAAGCATGTTTAAATGCTACCTTATCTTCTCTGAATGTCTGAGACAGTATGTTATATCTGTAACTGATGCTTGAGAATTAAGAGAGTAGAAAGATTTTTTGTTGGTAGGTTGAAATATATAAGCTCTTATTTTCAGAAAATGGTTATGTATCCATTATTTTGTTACAGTCCATGCTATGTCATTCATGTTGTCTTTCTTATGGAGTTGCATCTGTTATTTTGTTGTGCTGGAGAAAATTGCATTCTTCTTCACAAAGGGTATTGAAGTTATTACGTTTAAGTTGTATCCCAAGATTGTGGATTAATGATGAGGGTCTGATCTCGGCATTTTAGATGTGATCAATCTCGACGATTTGAGATAGCAAAGCTATTTTCCATTTCTCAATAATATAGGTATCTGTCATTAAATCGTTTTGTCATCAATAAAAGAAAATGTTGTCTAAGTTAATTTGCTGTAATGACTGGATTGTAACTAAGTTAAACGTTGTCTAGCATAATGTTTGTAGTGCCATACAAGTTTGATCAAGCATCCAAGGAGGTAACACTATGGCTAGTAATCTTAAGCCATTCGTTCAAACAAGTTAAAGCTTACACTAATAGCGAAACACACAAATTTGTAACTTTGTTTCACCGCTTTTCATCAGGTACTGCATCTTATGCATTAGAAGAATGAGAAATAACAGAAGTCATTCATTTTGCATCTAGTGTAACGCAAGCAATATACATGCTCCAGAAAGCATTAGACTATTCATTTTGCATCTACATAAGTCAAGAACACTTTCTGCAGCAACAATGCAAAACAAGTTCAAAGTTCCAGAAAGCAGTAGAGTATTAGTGTTTTACTACGAAAAGCAAAGGAAACAACAACAGCCAATCGTGGAATTTCTCTATTCAAATGCAGAGTAGGATACCAGATGCAAACAAAAATTATATATCTATGCCATAAAGCAACGGTTGCAAAAAGCACAGCAACCACAGTGACAGAGTTTGTAGCATTGTTAATGCCTTCTCTGTAGCTTTCTTATTTCCTTCGCGATGCCATAGACATTTTTGTTTGTCTTCATAGTCTGTTCCAGTTGTATATGGACATCCTTTTTTTTATCTCAGTAACAGTCTTTCGGAGCTCATCGCGAGGCTGATTCAATTCCTTTGCCCTTACTGCATCATAACGAGTCAACCATTCTTTAATCTCAGCAGATTCTTCTAAAAGTGGTAAGCCTTCAGCAATATCAAGAGCAGTTTGATGTTCTCTTGTCAGTGCATTCACATTTATATCCGGGAGGTGTAGGAGAGTCACTACTACCTACAAGAAATGGGAACAATCTGACTAAGCATGATAAAGAAAATAAGAACCTTCAATTTCAGCGATAAGAAAAGTGAAATATAAACTAGTCAGTAGTCAAAATATAAACTAGTCAGTAGTCATCTCACCGTCGTTCATAAGCAATCCACTAGATGGTCAAGATTCAGCAGTGGTAGCCACAGATTTCTATTTCAGATTCCAAGTAGACATCTCTAATCATAGGTGATCATACATTCATGCATACAGTTGTTTAATGTACCGTGTGGCAAAATTTTATACTAAGCTATTTAATTCAGTTTGCTTTTGCAATCAGCAAAACTTTTTTGCGTGCTCTTAATTAGATATTTTTCGATATGCAAGTTCATAATGAATATCACAATTGAAAAAATATATGAAATAATTATTCACCTTCAAATATTTTACCTGGCACCAAGTTTTAATCTTTCATGAGCTCAAACAAACTATTCTGTACGTTCACTGAATATTGCAACTGGAAGTTAAAGCACGCATTCAAACAAAACAGATCTAATGAAGAACTCCATTTCTTTGAAACCAAGAGAATTTGATCCTTAAAAAGGATTTTTAAAAAGTGAACCCTTTACTTGTAAAGAATAAGACAACTTGAGAGAATATGATAATTCTATAAAGAGAGAAAATTGTTTGACAAACTGAAAATAATAACTCACTATCTAAGAAATGGAACCGCATAAATTTTTTCAAAAAACATGCTGTGAATTACCAAATTCTGTAGCTATTTTTAGAGCTTAAACTAAACACAAAGAACAAATGATTATCAATCTAACATCAATGGTTTAAGTAAAATTGTTCAATGATTTTATATTGAGTAACCATTCACAAGATAAAGTTTTGTGCTCGTCGAACAGAGCTTTACTTCTTTGCTTTAGAGGATAGTACCATCTAACCTTAATTAAAGATGGCGCAGCCAATGCAGACATAACCCAAACAACATTATATCAAACTTGATTAGGATAAAACAAATGGAATTAATAATAATATATACCACAATGTTGCCTGCTCTATCTGGTAGCATCACTATGGCTGGATCAGCATCCACAAGAGCTTTTACAACATCACAACTTGTTCCTTTAACCGCCATATGGAGAGCAGTTTGCCCTTTTTTATCAGTCCGAGCAAGTTGTGGATCCTTCTCAAGCAATGTTTTTACAATTTGAAGATGTCCTTGACGAGCAGCAAAATGCAGAGCACTCTTTCCATTGGTTTTTGACATCTAAATTAAGCTCACATCTTGTTCCAAAAAGGGCCATATGAAACATAATTACAGCCCAAAAAGGGCCATATGAAACATCATAGGACTTGAAACATTATAGGATCAAAAAGGGTCATATGGGAAGTTATTCCCAATGATATTAACAATAACAAAACAGAAGTATAATTAATTGGACTTGTAAGCCAAATTACAGACCAAATTACATCCATAGTTCCAATGAAGCTCACTTAAGTCAAAAGTCCCAGAAGCAATGATTTCCAGAAAAGTCTATTAAGTAGTGCATATCCAGAAGCAATGATTTCCTTGAAACAATAAAAACTCCTACTTAAGTAGTCCTAAAAAGGGAGTCGTCTAGCTCTCCAACTGGGGTTTTGCTCCGATAAGCTGCAAACAAGTATCTCGTTAAATACCTAAGCAGTAAACCAAGGTGAGTAGAAATCTAATAGTGTTAATAGTCACAAAGCAATATGTTCTCAATTAGATTAATCAAACTTGTTCTTTACATACAAATCATCATATTCATCTTACTTGTTCTTTGCTTAATCTGCTGTTGGAAGTTGAGACAGTTGCCTGAAAGTTCGAAGCTGAGGAAGTTGCCTGACAATAATAAATATACAACCTAATGCTTGAATTTATTAATAAATATTTAGTTTTGAAATGTTAAAACACGAGTGAACCTGAGATAGTTGTGTTGACAAAAGTGGTGGAAAACAATTCTTAACTTGATTGATCATCTGTTGACATTCTACATTGGGCTCTTCTATATCCTGTTAAAAAAAATAGAATGATTTAATTCTATTTGCTTTTTAAATGTAACAACAAACAATAAATTCAAATATTAGTAAGGATGAAACCTGAACAATTGTTGAAGTTTGGTTTGTTTTTGTCGCATCCAAGATACTCTGTTTCATTCAAATCTCTTGTTGTGTCATCTAGACATTGAACCAACTTACCAGCTTCTTGGTTCACCATTGAGTTTTGGCAATTCGGATCATTAACTTGTAACCTCTCATCTACCATCTTAAACATACTCAACAAACCATCTTTAACATACTTGTAAGTGTCTTCCCTCTCTGCTGCCTTGGTAACCAATTGAACAGATAACCCACACAAATCTTTATATCGCATATTGTGAAGTATTTTTGGATCCAAACTATCTTTGTTCACAATTGTTTCATTAACTCCAAAGTATCCACCTTTTGCTTTTCGTGTCCACCTTTTCAAAATATACTCACTTGGGATCTTCATGATATTTTTCATCGTAAATATTTTCAAAATATGAGAACACAAAATCCCAGCAAATTCATATTTTCTACAGCTACAACTACACACAATTTTTTCACAGGATGAATCAAGTGTAACTAGATGATGGTAACGCTTTTTGTGCGAAGTAACTTTATATGTAGTATGTGTTCCAACATCCTCAAAAATTTCTACAACAGAATCATGAGATTTGTACCACTCTAGTTCAAAACACTTGTATGCCTCGGGAGTATAAGTATAACTCGCATGCTTTAATATTTCAATTGGATACGATAAGCATGGAACACTTGAATTTGATCTAAAATCAGCTTTTAATTCTTCATATCGACGATCATCAAGCAATCTTTGAAAGTGATGGAAAAAGTCTAAAAACTTATGCTTATAAGTGACGTACCTTTTGACAATACTATTCATGCTCTCACTTCTTTGAGTCGTAGTCATATCCGCACAAAACATTTGTCGTCCATATACTAAAGCCCATTTTTCCTTTATGTGAAACAAACGTCTCAACCAATCATTATCTTCAAGTGCATACTTAGTCAACATCATGTTCCAAGCTGAAATAAAATCTTCCTCTTCATCAAAATCATATATACACGAGGCAAAATCTTTAGCAAACTCTTTGAATTGAGAAAAAACTCCACTCAAATGTATTGCAGCATTTTGATAAATGTGCCAAATACATAAACGATGATGTGTTTCGGGCCATCTGGAAGCTAAAGCCCTTGCCATTGCTGCATCTTGATCTGTAAGAATAGTTGTTGGTTTTTTCTCAGACATAGCTCTGGTAAATGTATCAAACAACCACTCAAATGTCAGAGTAGTTTCATCATATAATAAAGCTGCACCAAAAATTATGGATTGTTTATGATGATTAACACCTACAAACAAAGCAATTGGACGACCTTCATTGTTCTTCCTGTAGGTTGTGTCAAAGCAAACAACATCTCCAAAATTGCCATAATCAACTCTCATCTTAGCATCAGACCAAAAAATATTAGTGATCAAATCATCTTCATCAACTTGAATAGCATTAAAAAAATTTGGATCATTGAACTGCATTTTCTGTAAATATTCCAGTACATCTCCTGTATCTCCAACTCTCATATTTCTTGTTCTTTTGGATCGCAAGTAATTTTTATAATCTTCAGGAATAAAACCTAAATTCTCCCTGCCACCTACTTGTCTCACCATAAGATCATGAGATGCTTTTGGGGGGATTCTCACATCACTTGCCATCTCAATTTGTATCGTTGCAGAAGAAGATATATTCCTATGACATCTGTAGATATGTGTTTTGTTTGAACTTGAAAGATAATGATTATGCTCTTTAACAAATTGCACCACACTAAACTTGCCATCTAAACATTTAATCTTCAGTTTAGCTTCACAACCAAACCTTGTTTCAGGACGACTTTGTTTCACATAAATATCTCGTTTGTCCTTTCCCCTTTTACCTTGTGCACTACAACAAAACATTCTGTCAACTAATTTACCATCTTTATCATTATGACTTCTAGTCCTTCTTATGCCAAATCCAACTTGTTTAGCATATTTCAAATAAAAGTTATATGCTTCCTCTTCTGTTAGAAATTTCATACCCATTTTTGGCATCAATTCTTCTGTGATAAATGGCTGAGAAATCTCTGTATTATTTTCATTGTTCAACCCTTTAAAATCAATCAAACAATGCAAAAAAGCCAATCAAACTATGCAAAATTCAAGGTATATAAAGTTTAATGAAGTGCTAATATGATTCTTATTACCTTCATCATCCCTACGGTCTTCTCCTTCATTTGCTTCAAAATACTCTTCATTTGATTGAAAATTCAACCGACGACAACTCGTAGATTCACCCTCCATGATAATTACTTTAATCCTGAAAAGAATTACAACCATTAAATGTGGATTCAATTGACAAAATCAATACTAGATCTTGGCACGCGATCAATATCAATATCAATATCAAACTACGTCTAAATCAATATCAATATCAATACCTCTAAATCAATATCAAACTTACATTGACAAAATCTCAAAATCAATATGAAATCACAATAACTTTACAATTTACAGAATTTACAGAATTATCACGATCCAATACGAAATCACAATCCATATGAAATCACAATCCAAGATACAAGGAATTTTACAGAATTTTACATATGAAATCACAATCCAAGATACAAGAAACATGTAAAACTGCCAAGATCACAATCCAAGATACAGAATTTTACATATGAAATCACAATCCAAGATGCAAGAAACATATGAAATCACAATCACAATCACAATCCAAGATACATGTAAATCACAATCTACATGCTAAAACTATAGGGGTTAAGGTTTACATGAGCTAGAAAGGATAAGGAATCTAGTCACAAACCTCAGTTCGGATCCGAGCAGCAGGACTCAGCTGTGATAAAACTGCCCAGATCCAAGCACGTACTGGGCCGTCGGAGGTAGGGCTGCGGCTGGGCTGAGAGATCGCGTGCTGGGCAGAGGATCCGCTAGGCTTGCGGCTGGGCTGAGAGATCGCTGGGCAGCACGCGATCGGCGCTGGGATTTGGAACGCTTCGCCGGCCGGAAGGGGAGAAGGGCGGGGGGCTGGGCAGCACGCGAAGGGATAGTTGGAAACTAGGGCACGCGAGGGCGGTGGGGAACTAGGGAGAAAAATGACGCCGGGGCTGGGGAACGGTCTCAGGAGACGACGCCGACGCCGGGACTGGGAGAGGGGAGAAGGGAGGAGCTCGCCGGGCTGATCTTGGCACGCGATCGAGAGAAGGGCGACGCACTCGGGATTTAGGGTTTGGGACAGAGGGGGAGAAGGAATGACTCGGCGAAGTCACGCGTTTGTCGTTTTGTGTTTGGGACAGAGGGGGAGTTGGGACACAGGATCCGAACTGTTGTTTGATGGGTTGAAACTGAGTGCATTTTAAATAATGTAAACTCAGGGGCAAAGTGAGACGCAAGGACTCATCTTGACCGTTGGATTACGTCCACACTATAAACGTCTGTTGTGTCCAAACTTCTGTTGCCCTAATTTAGCCGTCATCTCCTTCCTCGCTTGCCTTCCCGATAAATAGTTATTGCTCCGTCCTCGGTACACTTGGTCAAAAGCAGAAACCCACCTGCAGGCTGCAGGTTCGGCGAAAATCTTCGGCTTGGAGATTGCCGTGGTAAAGCTATTCTCTACTCTTATTCACGTCTTTTTTCTTCGTGTCGAGGGTGTTTCATGGAGGACATGATGCGGTTTTATGAGATTATTATTTTACAGTATTTCACTGCCTGATCGTGATCGGTATATTAGCTTCATGGATTGATCTGATTCCAGCAGTTTTTTTTTCCCTTTTGATGCTAGGATACCTGAGGTTTATTCGATTTTTTGTTTATGATCTTTTATGTAAGATTAATGAAAAATGTGAATGCGCTTATGGACGGTCAGATGCTGATCCGAACTTGCACATCAGCACATAACACAATCATAAGCAAAAGAAACCATTTGCCGCTCTCAATCCCTCCTTGAAAGCAATCAATTTCTAGGAGATTACACTTGGTGGCATTCATTTTAACTTCAGTTTATGGTTCTTTGTTTTTTTTAAATTTTTTTATTTAGTAATGTGAGTATAATTTAGCTGATCCTGGTTGGTTGGGGAAGCTTAGTTTTTGTAATTTTTTGGTAGATGTTTATGTAACCTTTTTATTAAAAAAAATGATGTACTCACTAAAAGATTTGGGAAATCGAAAACAAGTACATCAAAAATGTAACAATACCATTAACTAAAAGATTTGTGAAGTAAGGGAGTGTGCATATGGAAGGTTAAGTGCTGATCTGAAACAGGCACATGTAATCCCTCCTTGAAAGCAATCAAATTCAAGAAGATGCACTTGGTGGTGTTCATTTTAGTGTTATTTTTTCTGCTACTTGTTCTTTTATTTTAGTGTTATTTTTTCTGCTATTTGTTCATTTATCTTATCATTGTGACATTTTTCCTGGATTTTGTGCAGATAGGGTGGGTTTAAATCTTGTTGGGGTAGCTCTCGAGATTGATACCATTTTAATGGCCAAATGTTAGATGAATTAACCATAGCTCATATCCTAGGCCTTTTTGGAAGATCACCTAAGTTAATTCTGATCCCTGCATTTTTCTTACTAACATGTTTTAAACAAGTTATTTCATTTTTTTTTACTTTATATTAAATCTTTATGAATTTTTTGATGTACCCCAAATATATATATATATATATATATATATATGGAAATGGGTGTGTGCTTAATTGCTCATGAATAATCAAATGTTGATACAAAATAGGCACACATCAACTCATAACCCCACAACAACTTGCTAGCCCTTCAAGAAAGTAATAATTTTTGAAAGTGCACTGGTGGTAGTCATTTAAGATGGACTAAGCTTAGCTCGTATATCCGTAGGTTATTTGCAACATTTCTAAGTTGATTTTGATCCCTGCCATTCTTTTTCTTCTTTTACCTCCCAGTGTCACTTGTAATTTTTGACTTTTTATATTTTTTCTGTTATCTCTCCGTCGTGTTTTTTGTGCAAAAAAAAAACAGTTTCTAATTGTTCTTAATTTTTTGGATAATTAAAAAAGGAATGTGCTTATGGACGGTCAAGTGTTGATCTGAAACAACTTCATCAGCACATAACAATAACATAAGCTAAAGAAACCATTGCCACTCGCTATCCCTCTTTGAAAGCAATCAATTTCATGGAGGGTACACTAGATGGCATTTATTTCCATTTTTCATCTCCTCTTTTAAATATCTACTATCTTTATTTAATTTTTTATGTATCAAGGTTCTATTCATATATAATTGAGCAGTGTATAGATCATACCACTTCAATTGATCTTGTTAGATGCTTGTCATATAATTTGCAAGTTCTATTATCATATTTGCTTGCATACTAATATGCTAAATTTGATGGCAACAATGTTTTTTCGCAGGGTCTTTAACAATCTATTCAAGTATTGTTTTCGTGTATGTATGAATGTGTAATCATACTAAACTAAATAAGAAAATCATTATATTATTATAAAAACATCAAAGATTTGACGAACAAATAAAATCATAAACAAAGACTGAAAAAATACATCAAACCAATTGGAAAAAAAATTAACCAGGACTTCTGAACACATCCTCTATCATCTAAATTCTGCATCCTGAGTGCTCCAGATCGTGGCTCTATTAAGATCAGAAAAGAGCCTTTGGATGTTTTCAAGGCAGCTTAAACTATTTCTTTCTTCAATCGAGTAATATATTGCTTTCTTCAATAATGGAGGGATAGTATTGGTAAGATTAAAGAGTTTACGTATAGAGAATGTTGTTTAAATTGTATGAATTATAACAAAATAAAGTTGCAGAAATGTGATACAATTTACAGTAGTCATCCAGAATGGTATGTGACTTGCTTCCTTGTTCTATAGGTTTAGATGAAGTTTCTTTTTGCCTTTTAATTTTGTTTTTCTATTGTTTAAATTTGTCAGAATTTTATCAATATTTTCATTTGTTCTGAAAGATATTCAGTTATAAAACTTTGAAGATATTTTAAAAAATAAACGGTTGGAGAATCAAAATTTCTAGATTTAGGTCTCTGAAAAATAACCAAACAAAATCAATAAGGAAATGAAAAAAAATAAAATTTCCTTAAGAATTTCCATTACAAATAGAAATTCAGGTTTCAAAATTTTATTTGTTAAAAGCATATATAAATTCAAGAATATTATGAATTTTCACAAAAGGAATTAAGGAAAAAAAATTTAAAACATTTTCAGTGACTTTATTTATTTAAGTGTTCACATAGAAACAAATATAACACCATGGTTGCTAAAATATCGTATAACATCATATGAAGAAAAAAATGTCTTCTTCTCATAGGAATGTCACAATTTGATTGATGCAGACAAAATACTAACAAATTAGTTATGAAAAATAACTAACAAGATAATCCAAGTAGAAGAATGTTTTAACAAAGCAAATATGGAAGAACATGTTATTATTTGCCGGTTTACTTGTTTCAATTGGTTCAGTAAATCTTACTGAAATGTTGGTATTAAAAAGCGCAAGTTGTTGTCTGCTCTGTTGTTTACAACTTCAAACCAGAGTGAATGACCACCCCATCACCAACTAGATTCTCATACTGCACAGCCTGGAAGCCGGCATCAACGATCATCTGAGCAAATACATCCTGCACAAACAGTACTTTGGTAAATATCATCCATCAAACAAGATGAGTTTGGTTGTTCATTTTGATTTTGAACTCTTCTTTTCCTCTCAAAAATTTATTTTAGCGTTAAGTAGCACACATTTGCTACTCGACATTAGGGTAGCCTATTTTGCATTGAGGGGATTGCACACAATTTTCATGTGCAGTAGATTAACCTTGATGACCTTAATCATGCAATGCCTAAAGTTGAACTTAACACTTATAGTGTTAAACTCTTTTTCAAGCCTTCTGGCTGCGGAGGGTTAGTTTTGATTGCCATTTAAATGGCGAGATCATTCATCACCAACTATGGCAGACCTAGTTTCAATAAGCCCAGCATGGACCTCAAGGGTTCAGCAGGACCTAGATATGAACAGCTTAGATATGAACTGCTTAGTAAAAAAAATCACCTGTTTCAACCGTCGGATTGTCTCAGCTAGATATTTGTAAGAGAGAGACTCTTGGAAACCAACTACAGATTCTACCATAGATTCTGCCAAGCAGTACCTAGATAAAAACCATAATAGTCATATCTGCAAAAGGGCTTCTTTGAGTCGAGTAAATAGACCAAACATGAAAATCATTAAAAATAAGTTTTATCTTCATCTTAACAAAGAAGACAATATACATTTTGCCATTTTGGTAGTCATTAACTTGATGCACAAAACTACAAAAGTAGATTCCATTTGAAAGGAAATCCAAAACTAGTGGGGAAACTTGATAAAAGTAATTCAACTGTTTTTACTTACAGATCATTGAAGACGCACGAATCAACATACGAACCTGCATCCTTGTTTCAGTACTCTTGAGAGCATAGAAAAAAATGTCGTCAGAGAAATACTTCCACTGCAAGCAAACAGTCCATCTTGAATATCATCATAGATACAATATTTTCATGTAAGCGATAATTTCATTATTGAACTAAATACTGACTTTTAAGACCTACAGAAGAGATTCATTTTTCTCCACCAAAAACTTGGATGATTTAAAAGAAATGCTTATATTGAGTACCAAATGTATCTTCAAAAACACACTTATAGGCTTCTGCAAGAGCTTTCTCAATGTTTACTTCTCTAATACCAAACCCGATTGGGTAACCATCCATTGACCCATCCAATGCTCTGCATCTCCTTCCACCCAATGCAGATAGCTGTTTCTTGTATATCCTCCATAACGAAAAAAAGTATGTGGTAAAAAAAGAGACAGTAACAAAGCAGTTTATAAGACAAGCTCTAATAGTCCAATGACATGGTAGCACGCATCTTGCCAAAATTCACCAATCTTGGGTTAATGTCACATAAAGATTTGTATTTGTCCTTCTGTTTCAGCAAAACTGCCATGTATCGCTTTATGACTGACATCTCTAATGCCATTCAACACGCGATAAGCTATATATACCCTGTGTAAGAAGCAATAAGCATACTATGGCATACAATTTTTCATGCCAACTAAAGAACGGTTGAGATATACAGTTCTAGATCAACATACATTAGTTAGGATGAAGAAATGACAATGTGAAATAACTGAAGAAAAGGAAAAGAAAAAAGCACTACTACATAAGGAGATATGCATATTCTAAAATGAAGACAAATGCCAGTAATGTAAAATACAATATATATTATATAAATCTATATAAAAAATTACAGTCATTGTTCGAGAACAATCTTTGCTTTAGTACTGCCATTGCCTCAGTGGTAGGAAAGGCTCAGGAGCTCATGGTGGTAGTGTTTGTTAGTCATAAAGAATAATTCCTTACTCTGCTCTAGTTGAATGCATTTTATGTTGGTAACATCAGCAATCGCCTGAGCCACCAGCTACATCAAGATGCTTCACCCCAGGAAAAGGGCCAAGCTTTGAAATCAATCTTCATTTTCCTCAAAAGAATGCACTGTTCAGTTAAGAAGAATCTAATTGCAGGATCATAAATCAAATGAAAAGTTGTCCAAAGACCCCAACCTATCTTTCCACAATCCCACCCTCCTCAAATCATAATTAGAAGCCACACTACTAAAGGCATTGCAGACCAATTTTCCTTTTTCTTCTTCGTTGACACTGTAAATCCTGCATTAGATACCACATTATTAACAAAAGAACAAAAAATTCATAAGGTTAGATGCATTAAAAAAATATGAGTTATTTGTGTTGACAAATATGATAAGTGGGAAAATTACAAAATTATGTATCTTTGAAATATGATACTTCTGAAATGATTTATTCCTGTTTCCATGGGCATGTGCCGTTGGTAATTTTTAGCTTTCCAAGAAACGAAGAGGATGCAGGAACTATTTATTTATTCCTTCCATCTTGAAAGAATAAATCTCAAACAAATCCTATACATGAAGAGGTGGATATTGGAGGAAGCTTTAATGCTTTTAACTCTGAAAAATGAAGCAAATGATGGGAAAATGCTTGCCCAGCTCGGAATCTGAAAAGGCCCAATAAATCTAGGTGCTAACTTGCCCTAAACACTAAATCTCTCTACGCCTTTAATAGGAGATACACGAAGGAAGTTGTCCAATTGAGACTAAACGATGGATTATTGCAAAGCTGGCGCTGCCAATTGAGACTAAACGATGGGTATAAGTCAATAAATATTAAATCATACACTATTACAATGCATTTCACAGAATATGAAACTTAAAATGGGAAAATAAATAAGATACAACAGTTCTATCCCGGGGGGAAATGGTAAGAGAACTTTACACCAGAACCAATATATTGGATAGCACCAGAATAGTAGTATATACATTTTAAGCACCCATCAACTTTTGTCAATTTAAGAAGGGAAAGAAAATTGATGGGTCCTCTTAACAAATTCAATGCATGAAGAATAGCAAAGATGTCAAACATCAAACAAGAAAATGCTTTCGTTGGTTGAGGCCAATTCTATTGAAAAATCCATGGATACCAAACAAACAAAACATACACGTAAGAAATAGAGTGGATCATATACATTAGCAATCTTTGGATATATCAGCTAATCAAAGTAATCGTGCAATAAGGAGATAGTAACTTTGCACCTTTGGATGATTAGTGATAGCAAGCGAGAAGCTGTAAAAGTTGGAAATGTTAACTTGTCGCGAATCAAAGGATTAGCTTTGATGATTCCTTAACTTCCATAAGCATCGTAGTTCTGGCTGACTTTGTATCGTCATGTTTAGAAAGCTGCTCATTCTGCCTGTATAGATTTTTGAAATGGAAAAAAACATGAATGACAAATTAAGTTTTTAAGTAAAATCACATAAGCTATCCATCTCTCGAATATGTTACCTGTCCAGAAAAAGCAGCATGGTGATTTGCTTGTCAAAAGATTCAAAATCTTTCAGATCCTTAACAAGAATATCAAACATTGAGCGTCATGACCAAAGATGAGGCAAGACCAAACTTTACCTATCATGTGCTTCGAAGTACCTCTGTTTACTTATTTCGAAGAAGATTTTCATAGAATATCTATTGTCTTGAACTTTCGTGAAACCACTTTGATATTTTTCAACTTCATCCCATTCCCTGCTACCTGAACAAGATCCTTGAAGTGTTTCATGTTGAAATAGAAGCCGGACTCCTGCTCCAGCCGACAAGATAACCAGACATTTAATCAAAAGACCAAAAGAAGTTAAGAACTCCAGGTGATGTGCACGAACATACTTGTGAAGAGTTTCCTTAAAATTCTCATCTTCTAGGAATTGCAGAATCAAGAAAACAAACTCCCTACTCAAAGAAGAAGACATTTCGGTATCCATATAGAAGTTGTACGAAGTGTGCAACTCTCCTCCGAACACAAGTGCCGTAGAGATCCAATCGCCGGAGAAAAACCTTAGATCTTCGTGCTTTAAGAACTCAGTGCTGGAGAAAGAAGCAGAGGGAAATTAGAAATGATTGAATCCTAATCCCGCCCCTTTTTATAATACTTATTAACGGTTCTTTAAAAACTATCAACTAAATATTATATGACTTTTTAAATGTTTTAATAAATTACAAAAAATAATAATTTAAATAAGCCTTTGCTTCTTCTGCCACTTCATTAGCTATAGCGATTCAGCTTGTGTTAGTTTGCTTAACATCTCCACTCCATCTGCCTAGCTTGATTTTTTAAAAGTTGAGCTTACAAAGCTGGAAGAAGAGAGGTCACAAGTGTTTGTTGATGGAGAAGACTAACTCATTGCCGAGCTCAATGCCAGCAAAGATGAAGGGGAGAACGTCAAAAAAGCAATGAGGTCACAAGCAAGGGTTGATTCACTCATGCTAATAGAGCAAGAGGCACCCGCAGCAAAGGCAAATGGAGTGAAGATGTTAAACAAACTAACCCAGGCTGAATTGCTACAGCTAATGAAGTGGCAGAAGAAGCAAAGGCATATTTAAATTATTAATTTTTGTAATTTATTAAAACATTTAAAAATCGTATAAAATTTAGCGGATAGTTTTTAAGATCCATTAACAAGTATTATAATAAGGGGCGGGATTATGATTAGGATTCGATCATTCTAATTTCCCTCTGCTTTTCTCTCCGACGTTGAGTTCTTGAAGCACGAAGATCTAGGGTTTTTCTTTGGCGATCGGATCTCTATGGCGCTTTGTGTTCGAAGAGAGTTGCGCGCTTCGTACAACTTCTATATGGACATCGAAATGTCTTCTTCTCTAAGTAGAGAGTTTGTTTTCTTGATTCTGCAATTCCTAGAAGATGAGAACTTCAAGAAGACTCTTCACGAATATGTTCACGTACATCACCTGAAGTTCTTAACTTCTTTTGGTCTTGTGATTAAATGTTTGGTTATCTTGTAGGCTAGAGTAGGAGTCCTGCTTCTATTTCAACATGAAACACTTCGAGGATCTTGTTCAGGCTGAACAAGGGAATGGGATGATGTTGAAAAATATCTAAGCGGTTTCACAAAAGTTCAAGACAATAGATATTCCATGAAAATCTTCTTCGAAATAAGGAAATAGAGGTATCTCGAAGCACGTGATAGGTAAAATTCGGTTGTTGCCTCATCTTTGGTCATGACGTTCATTGTTTCATCTTTGGTCACGATGTTCAGATTTAGATGGAACTTTTTAGAGCAAATAGATAATTTCTTAGAACTGTTTCTTTCTAACATTGCCCGATGGATTTCATTCATCGCATGGCTACTTCCAGAGCTTATGCACAGCATTGGAACCAAGTGCTAATAAAGTATGCCCAGAATTGGTGTTTATCAATCTCACAACCTGGAAGAGAAGACACCTGAATAACTTGCCGTCACCCAATTGAAATACAATGGGTATGTAGAAAAATAAGATAACCATTGTAATACTGGACAGCATAAAAGAGAACACATTATCAAGACTAGAGAAGATGGATAAGTAGAAGAATAACAACAAGATGATAAACAAACTAGTATATAAGGCAGCAAAATGAGGAATTTTCAAATAAAATTTCATGTGACATAAAAACATACTTTGCTCACTGCTGATGTTGAATCGGGCAACCGCAAAGCTTTAAGATGCAAAATATTCACAAACCGAGCGGGGCGGGGGCTCGACATCAGCAGCCCTAGTACTATCCATAACAGCCTGCAGATTTTGCTTGTGTCATAAAATTTTGTAAACTATGAAAGTGTGGTTTGTCAAAAATTCCATTCTAGCAGCATACCACTGAAATTTGAAACACAATATTCACTTTGAGTAGTTGCTGAATATGACCTTCACGTTGGAATCAGATTGTTCATCAGCACTACATGAAAAGTCGAACTTCTTTAAAACCTGTTGTCCAACAGCATTTGCTGGATTTTGATGCCATGATCATTAGTTGTAACAGAAAGTAATGAACCACTTTCTGGAATCTCAGTCGAGGAAATGCCTGCCATGGAGAAAGAGTTGCGTACAAACTAAAAGTTTGAATTGCAAGAAATATACAAGAAAAGCTAATGTAGATTAAGCTACTAACAGGAAGTCCGCCATCTGCATCAGTAGTAGTCAGTATATTAGTGTTATCCATATCCCAAAACTTAATCTGGAATTCATTGCCTGCATCCAAGAAGAGGTTTGTTGTGTCAAACTGGACAACTCCCGATGAGTGTTTTCTAAAGCCACTGTATTTCCACTTAATAGTTCCATTCTCATTCCACTCGACTAAATGTGAATCCCCATCTTCACTTGTTCCACCTGAAAAAAGTCTGCGACCAAATGATAAGACTTTAGCATGGATATTGGATAGTTATAAGTTGATTAGGATATAGAATAATTACTAATATTAGAGGAGGCATAAGTAAAAATGGCAGCTACAGCTACAGAAAATTCGATTACTATAAATGCATAACAATATAAAATGACCACTAGCATTGATTTGTCTTGTTCTCGAATCTAGTTATCTCATTGCTTGACAGGGTAGCAAATATATCGACCTGACAGACATAATATGAACACACACCACGTTGTTCCATCTGCACTACATGACGTTGTGCACCAGCGGCCAGAAGCATCATAGCAAACTGTAGAGCTCAAAGGGTTACAGTGCCATCTTATGACTTTACCATTTTTTGATTTCACAGAGAGAAATAATGAAACAATATAAGCAGATGGATTTGGATAAATAAACTATAATTGAAAATTTTGCATCCAAAAATCACAAATAGAAACAGTATATAACAGAGCAAATACATACATGGATAGCATCCTTGAATTGAGGACAAACACAATAAACAGGGGCTTCATGACCTTCAAATGTATACAGTTTGTCTCCAGTTGAAGCATTCCACACCTATTCATCATGCAACAGAATCTATTAAGAGCATACAATTCTTTTAGTACAATCTTCTGACTGATCAACAACATGGTTTTACTCACTCTAATTGCCTTGTCATCACCGCAAGTAATGAGCAGGGAGTGTCCTTGGGATAGGAAAAGGCAATGTCATTAACACCACCTACATGAGCATCAATCTGCAGAACAAGATGCTATCAGCATCATTAAATGGTCGCCAAACACCATACCTATTAACTGACCTCCAATTGTTGTCGTAATACTCCATCTAGATCACAAGCAAATGTCCTCACTAGATGCTTTGAAAATGCAACACCTATAAGTATCACAGAAGAATAACAAGAATTTTAGATTAATGTTGTGACAATATATCCACCCAACCAATGGCCCTATTTGAACTTGACCAAAATAATCCAACTTTTTTTTTTTCCATTCAGCATACCAAGAATAAAACATTCAGGATTCCACAAGCATCGGTTGGCTGATACAGTAGCGTCTTGTATGACTGTTGACTGCAAGTAGGAAAAAAAAAGTGATGTCGAGTATGAAAAACACTATGTGATTTAAGAAAAATGGCATGTTCATGTTCTTAGTCAGATCAAAAAGTGTTCAGGGCTGGGTTTTCAGCTTGATGAATACCTGAAAAGGCAAAGAACCCGCACTTCGAATTTCCTTTGTGCTAACCTTATTTCACATTCAACGTCCCAGTCCCCAATGCAGCCAACATTTGTTCCAACTAAGAAAATTGAAAGGATATATATATATATATATATATATATATATATATATATATATATATATATATATATATATATATATACAGAGATGATCTCCTGCGGGATCAAATACGCGCGCCTGTGCGCGTCGCGACGCGTTTTCACGTGAGCGCTTTTTTTTTCTTCGTTTACTTAGTGTTATTAATTAAAAAAAACCCAACTTTTCCTGCGCATCCCTCCTCCCGACTTTGCGTTCCCTCCTCCCGACTCTGCGTCCTAGGGCTACGGCGAAACCAGGTTCCAAATATCCTCCTCTCTCTCTCTCGCCGGAGCCCGAAGCCATCTCTCGCCGGTGGCCTCGCGCATCGCTGCCCACCATTGCCTCCACCGCCCCTACCGTCTTTTCCCTCAACTCCCTCCCCACTCGCGTGCTAGGGCTACGTCTTTTCCCCATTTCGCCGCCGCTCTTCCTTCTCTCTCGCCGGAGGCCGAAGCCAAACAGAGCCAACCTTTGAGAAGATTTCGCTGCCCACCATTGCCTCCACAGCTACGCCTTCGAGAAGCTTCGCCGCACTGGAGGCCACAACCAAGCATAGCCCCTCGCTCTAAAGGTCCGCCTTTTCCCTCCTCTAAGGGCGTAGCCCAAAAATTGTTAATATCTTAGATCTTATACATCCATTGCAGCAATTGAAATCTGAATCAGCAATTTACAATTTATCCTTTACCTTGTCCAACCTTTTGTTGTATGATTGAACATCAAAACATGGGATGGATTTTATGGTACCAATTTTTATGCTGTGATTTTTTTTTGGTATCAATTTTTGGTGAGCAAGTTGAGTCAAGCTTGCTGTGATTTTTTTAATTTTATGCTACCAATTTTTGGTATCAATTTTTACGCAGGCCCAACTTGCTGTGATTTTTTTAAATTTTATGCTACCAATTTTTATGGTATCAATTTTTGCTAAATGTTTTTACAGTGTTTTATATTTTTATGCTATGATTTTTTATGCTGTGATTTTTACAGTGTTTGCTGAGTGTTTTTACAGTATTTTTATGCTGTGATTTTTTTTTTTGAAATGGACATTTGATTTAAAAAAGTTATTTCTTGCAATATCATCATAATATGCAGAGTTTCCTACCAATGGATGAAATTTACAGTGATGATCAACTATATATTCCTCAAGTTGCAGATGATAGAAAGCCAAAATATGGGATGGAATTCTCATCAATAGATGAGGGATTTTCATTGAACAGCTTCTGTATAATGGAACATGGAAGATATGGAAGAAATGGAATATGGAGCAGCTTATATAAAGGTATTCATTGATTGCTATTCAGTATAATGGAACATGGAAGAAATGGAAGAAATGTCAGATGTGAAGCAGCTTCTGTGGATTATATTTTCAGCTTCTTGTTTGTTGATTGTATTTTCAGCTTTTGTGGATTGTATTTTCAGCTTCTTGTCTGTGGATTGTCTGAGATACCTCGACTGACTTGTTTTGATGAAGTCAGATGAAGTCTGCTTTTTGTCTGTGGATTGTATTTTTTGTCATATCACTAGCAAGTATTTTGTAAGCTTTGGATGAACTACTACTTTGGATATTTTTTTCTCAACCCTGAATGATCCTCTAATCTTGTACCATCTGGCATTATTTACCTCCACTTGCCCCCCATTTTCTGACAATTTCCATACCAACTTCTTTCAATTCAGAAATTATTTGATCCTCCCCCATCTCCAAAAACAATCTTTGTAATTAATTCCCAACCGTTGTCTTCATCCATTTCCTCAACATGGTGAACAAAATCAGCTCTTATATCTGTTGGCACATCTTCAAGTCTAGTGGTAAATAAGATAGCAGCTCGACAGGAACAATTCAAAATGGGATTTCTGAGCAAATCTCTCAATACACTCACGCTCCATATATCATCCAACACAAGAAGCAAACTTTCTGAAAGAAGAGAAACAAATCTGCCTTCAACTTCTGCTTTACTTTGAACACCATATCATTTCCTCTTGAATATAGGGACTGATTCTTGATAATTGTTGATAAAATCAGATAGTTTTGCCAAGGTATCTTGTAATAAAAAAGTACAGGACCACTATCATTTCTTGATACCTACGAATAAAAACGTTTACTCCCTGTGCTTGCATTCTCGTAACTGTTTCTTTGCTTCATGAAAAAAAGAGAACCTTTATATTAGAAACGAATTGTGAAAAAGTACGTAACAAGAAAAAGTTGTTATGATATATTAATCTCGAACGGCTTTTAGGGGATCATCTCTGTGTATTCAGGCCCACCTTAGGCCTGAATACATTTGTATTCAGGCCCAAGGTGGGCCTGAATACTTTTGTATTCACCCTTGGGCTGAATACAAATGTATTCAGGCCTAAGGTGGGCCTGAATACAATTTGTATTCAGGCCGATGTGGATTCNAAAGAAATAAAAGTCAATGCAATATTAGATACTGGTGCTACCACATGCTGCATTGATCAAGGAGCCATACCATCCGAAGCAGTTGAAGATAATACTTTTATAGTAAACTTCAACGGTATTAATTCAAAAACAACGGCTAAAAAGAAATTGAAGGATGACAACATGAAAATAGGAGAACATTCTTTTCGGATTCCCTATACTTATGCATTCCCATTATCACTTGGCGGGAACATCAATATGATAATAGGTTGCAACTTCATTCGGTCTTTATATGGAGGAATACGCATCGAAGGCGATGAGGTAACCTTTTACAAGAACATTACTACCATCAAGACTCATCAAAATATTTGTGCAGTCCCTGCCATTGAAGAACTGGATCTGGAAGAGGAAGAATATTATCAGATCAAAGAGCAAGTCTGCACATGGCAAACAGAAGCCAAAGTTGAAGGGATAAACAAAGAAGTTTCAGATACAGGCTACATTGGAAATGACCCGATGAGGTATTGGCTAAATAATCAAATACAATGCAGATTAGAAATCAAAAATCCAGATTTGGTTATTGAAGACCGTCCTTTAAAGCATGTGACGCCTCAGATGCAAGACACCTTTAAAAGGCATATCCAGGCATTAATTGATCTAAAAGTTATCAGGCCTAGTCAAAGCAAGCACCGAACTACTGCTATTATAGTACACTCAGGTACTACTATCGACCCCATTACTAAACGAGAAATTAAGGGCAAAGAACGTATGATTTTCAATTATAAAAGGCTTAACGATAATACTCATAAAGATCAGTACAGCCTTCTTGGGATCAATACAATTATTAAAAGGATTGGAGGCAGCAACATATACTCAAAGTTTGACTTAAAATATGGATTCCATCAAGTTGCTATTGCCCCTGAATCTGTGGAATGGACCGCATTTTGGGTTCCCGATGGTTTATATGAATGGCTTGTCATGCCTTTTGGCCTGAAAAATGCTCCTGCTGTGTTCCAAAGGAAAATGGACAACTGCTTTAAAGGTACAGAACACTTCATTGCAGTATACATTGATGATATATTAGTGTTTTCTAAAACAGAAACGGAGCACAGAGAGCATCTGAAAATCATGCTGAATATTTGTAAAAAGAATGAGCTTATTCTCAGCCCAACAAAGATGAAGATTGGAACTCCAACTATAGAATTCCTTGGAGCTACTATTGGGCCATCAACAATCAAACTAGAGGCCCATATTATTTCAAAAATAGCGGATTTCAAAGAGCAGGAGCTTGAGACTACCAAAGGACTTCGATCATGGTTAGGATTACTTAATTATGCAAGGAGCTATATTCCTAACCTTGGTAAACTCTTAGGACCGCTATATTCAAAAACCTCTCCCAATGGAGAAAAGAAAATGAACTCACAAGATTGGGCTCTTGTTCGAAGTATAAAGAAGCTGATAACTAAGCTACCAGACTTAGCTATTCCACCGGAAAAATGTTTTATTATTCTAGAAACCGATGGCTGCATGGAAGGATGGGGAGGTATTTGTAAATGGAAAAATCAGAAATATGATCCCCAGTCAGAAGAACGAATATGTGCATATGCCAGTGGCAAATACAATCCTCTCAAGTCTTCTATTGATGCTGAAATACATGCCGTGATGAATAGCCTTAACAACTTCAAAATTTACTACATGGACAAAGAAGAACTCCTTATAAGAACTGATTGCCAGGCTATAATCAGTTTCTTTAATAAGACTGCCCAAAATAAGCCATCCAGAGTCAGATGGTTATCTTTCACTGATTATATCACCAGCCTCGGCATTGACGTCCAGTTCCAACATATTGATGGTAAAGATAACTTATTGGCTGACTCACTTTCTTGACTTGTTTGTTACATTACAGGGCCATGGAGCCAAGCAGATCAAGACCAAATACTGCTAGCCCAAGTCGACGAAACCTTGACCCAACTCAAGGAACGACCCAACCTGAGGGCATCAACTCAACTGGCTTCAATCATTCAATCCTTCGTGAATATGAAAGAATCTACTACACTACAGGAGGCCCAACAACTACGTTCTCTGAAGGATAGGAAAGAAGAATCCAAATGGCCCAGATTAAAGAAAGAGCCTCAAACAATGCCCTCTCAGCCCTACAAGAATTGGAAGGCATTATCCAGCTCAAAGAATATGAATTTGCACACCGTATCAAAGACCAAAATATTAGCGGAAACACTTCTAGCTTGTAATTAAGATAATGTACAAAGAACTACGAAATACAAGACTTGAATTACAAAGCTAGGGACTTACTTAAGGTTGTGAACTCAGAGTAAGACTTGTGTCGGATCTCGACTTCTGTCTTGCAATGAGATGTTCTAAGGACTTATATAGAAGGAGTAATGCTGAACAGGGTGCTCATTGGGCCGCATCTTCATTCAAGCATACCTCATCTTGTAGTCCTTTACAGATTCCCTAGTGTTTCGTGATCTTATCTCTTAGGACAGATGGATGGCTCACCTGGGCTCAATCCATAAAGTAAAGTGATATGATATAAAGCAAGATAGACATAAAGTAGCCTTTATTGACTTCTTTCACCGAAAGCTTCAAGGCCCACCATGTAAACAGTCTATCTTGCTTTATATCATATCACTTTACTTTATGGATTGAGCCCAGGTGAGCCATCCATCTGTCCTAAGAGATAAGATCACGAAACACTAGGGAATCTGTAAAGGACTACAAGATGAGGTATGCTTGAATGAAGATGGGGCCCAATGAGCACCCTGTTCAGCATTACTCCTTCTATATAAGTCCTTAGAACATCTCATTGCAAGACAGAAGTCGAGATCCGACACAAGTCTTACTCTGAGTTCACAACCTTAAGTAAGTCCCTAGCTTTGTAATTCAAGTCTTGTATTTCGTAGTTCTTTGTACATTATCTTAATTACAAGCTAGAAGTGTTTCCGCTAATATTTTGGTCTTTGGTACGGTGTGCAAATTCATATTCTTTGAGCTGGATAATGCCTTCCAATTCTTGTAGGGCTGAGAGGGCATTGTTTGAGGCTCTTTCTTTAATCTGGGCCATTTGGATTCTTCTTTCGTATCCTTCAGAGAACGTAGTTGTTGGGCCTCCTGTAGTGTAGTAGATTCTTTCATATTCACGAAGGATTGAATGATTGAAGCCAATTGAGCTGATGCCCTCAGGTTGGGTCGTTCCTTGAGTTGGGTCAAGGTTTCGTCGACTTGGGCTAGCAGTATTTGGTCTTGATCTGCTTGGCTCCATGGCCCTGTAATGTAACAAACAAGTCGAGAAAGTGAGTCAGCCAATAAGTTATCTTTACCATCAATATGTTGGAACTGGACGTCAATGCCGAGGCCGGTGATATAATCAGTGAAAGATAACCATCTGACTCTGGATGGCTTATTTTGGGCAGTCTTATTAAAGAAACTGATTATAGCCTGACAATCAGTTCTTATAAGGAGTTCTTCTTTGTCCATGTAGTAAATTTTGAAGTTGTTAAGGCTATTCATCACGGCATGTATTTCAGCATCAATAGAAGACTTGAGAGGATTGTATTTGCCACTGGCATATGCACATATTCGTTCTTCTGACTGGGGATCATATTTCTGATTTTTCCATTTACAAATACCTCCCCATCCTTCCATGCAGCCATCGGTTTCTAGAATAATAAAACATTTTTCCGGTGGAATAGCTAAGTCTGGTAGCTTAGTTATCAGCTTCTTTATACTTCGAACAAGAGCCCAATCTTGTGAGTTCATTTTCTTTTCTCCATTGGGAGAGGTTTTTGAATATAGCGGTCCTAAGAGTTTACCAAGGTTAGGAATATAGCTCCTTGCATAATTAAGTAATCCTAACCATGATCGAAGTCCTTTGGTAGTCTCAAGCTCCAGCTCTTTGAAATCCGCTATTTTTGAAATAATATGGGCCTCTAGTTTGATTGTTGATGGCCCAATAGTAGCTCCAAGGAATTCTATAGTTGGAGTTCCAATCTTCATCTTTGTTGGGCTGAGAATAAGCTCATTCTTTTTACAAATATTCAGCATGATTTTCAGATGCTCTCTGTGCTCCGTTTCTGTTTTAGAAAACACTAATATATCATCAATGTATACTGCAATGAAGTGTTCTGTACCTTTAAAGCAGTTGTCTATTTTCCTTTAGAACACCGCAGGAGCATTTTTCAGGCCAAAAGGCATGACAAGCCATTCATATAAACCATCGGGAACCCAAAATGCGGTCCATTCCACAGATTCAGGGGCAATAGCAACTTGATGGAATCCATATTTTAAGTCAAACTTTGAGTATATGCTGCTGCCTCCAATCCTTTTAATAATGTATTGATCCCTGGAAGGTTGTACTGAACTTTATGAGTATTATCGAAAAGCCTTTTATAATTGAAAACCATACGTTCTTTGCCCTTAATTTCTCGTTTAGTAATGGGGTCGATAGTAGTACCTGAGTGTACTATAATAGCAGTAGTTTGGTGCTTGCTTTGACTAGGCCTGATAACTTTTAGATTAAGTAATGCCTGGATATGCCTTTTAAAGGTGTGTCTTGCATCTGAGGCGTCACATGCTTTAAAGAACGGTCTTCAATATCCAAATCTGGATTTTTGATTTCCAATCTGCATGTATTTGATTATTTAGCCAATACCTCATCGGGTCATTTCCAATGTAGCCTGTATCTGAAACTTCTTTGTTTATCCCTTCAACTTTGGCTTCTGTTTGCCATGTGCAGACTTGCTCTTTGATCTGATAATATTCTTCCTCTTCCAGATCCAGTTCTTCAATGGCAGGGACTGCACAAATATTTTGATGAGTCTTGATGGTAGTAATGTTCTTGTAAAAGGTTACCTCATCGCCTTCGATGCGTATTCCTCCATATAAAGACCGAATGAAGTTGCAACCTATTATCATATTGATGTTCCCGCCAAGTGATAATGGGAATGCATAAGTATAGGGAATCCGAAAAGAATGTTCTCCTATTTTCATGTTGTCATCCTTCAATTTCTTTTTAGCCGTTGTTTTTGAATTAATACCGTTGAAGTTTACTATAAAAGTATTATCTTCAACTGCTTCGGATGGTATGGCTCCTTGATCAATGCAGCATGTGGTAGCACCAGTATCTAATATTGCATTGACTTTTATTTCTTTGACTCCTGGTATGATTAGTTCCACAGTAAGATTGAAGAGACCATTGGTGCGCTTCCTTGGTTGTATAGCTTCTTCTGCTGAAAAGATCTTTTCTCTTCCTTCTGTTATTAGCATATTAATTTCTTCCTCAGGGATAATTTCTTCTTCAAATGTTTCCTCATGAAATTCTTCTTCTTCTTTCTGGAGCTGCTTCTTTAGATCTGCATTTTCTAATTCAAGTGCATCAATTTTGAGTCTTAATTCCTCATTTTCAGTGTCTACCTCAAGCTTATCTGCAGAAGCATTTCTTATGAGTTCCTCCTCCTTTTGATTGAACTCCCTTTTCAATTGATCCGTTTGTAATGTTGCCAGAGACTTGTTTGCAATTATTTCTTGATTTAGACGGGCTATTTCTGCTTCAGCCCAAGAAATATACACCTGCTGTTCTTGGATCAAGTTTACAGGACTAAATGGTATTAGTGTTGCACGTTGAACAGGAATTGTCATGTTAAAATAATTGCTTGTACACATACCGCAAGATGTTATCCTGCAATTGGAGCAGTGCATTCGATGTTTCAGCATAGTTTCTCTTTTGCAGCAATGGCACCGTTGATATTGGTAAGGAATTTCTTCATTTATTATCCATAAATGGTTGCAGCCATGTTGTTCTTTAGTTACCTTTACCATGGGCTGCCATCCCTCTTGTCTCTCAATCATATAGCAGTTTTTCTGTTCAATGAATACACATAAAAATTCATTGATATTAGCAGTACCTGCTGGTCTTCTCCTTCAGAAATACTTTATATAGCATCTGATTGTTCTTCTCCTTCTTGTACAGACATAATTTCGTAGTCATCAGGCAGCTCAAGGCCTTCGAGCATAGCAACTCTCTTAATGTTTTTATATTCACGAGGGCAGTCTCTTGCAAAATGACCTTCTTCCCCGCAGAGAAAACATTTGCACCTTTTGTTGCGAATTAAGTGCTTTTTCTTCTCTATTCGTGCATGGGAGTTATGGGGTTTACCTTTATAGGTCGTTGATCTTCTTACCCCATACTTTCTTTGAGGTCTTTGATAATAACCAGGTATAGGAATTTGGTTGCAGAAGGATAAATCCTTTAATGATCCCAGTGAATAGTCTTCCTGTTTTGGTAGCAAGATTCATATATTCATTCATAAATTGAACAACATCTTTTACCTGAGTACAGGATAATCTTTCAAGATCCTGATATGCACGATCTTGCATGTCTGTAGATCCTTGAAAGGGGTCTTCCAATATAAATACTCTTCGTATTTGAGAAATTATATTCTAGGTTCCATTTCTTCCATCAGCAGCATTAACTAATGCCTGGTACTCATTAGGATAAGCCATCCTCCATTGTATCCAAGTTAACCTTTCAGCTTCTCCCAGTAAATTTTCTATAAAATCTGCCTTATCCTGTACATCTGTAAAGTTTTGTAAGGCAACTATATTTTTTGTTATACCTTCCCATCGCAGAAAGACATCTTCTACTTTGCTTAATTGTGTCGGGAGGGTTAAAATAGCGCCTGTTTGTTGCTGAGCTAAAGGGAGATTCCACCATTCCGATGTGTCTTTTCTTTTGAAATTTCTTCCATAGCTTGGTTCTTTGGCAATACTAATTGGTTCTGGCTTTGGGTTCCTTGTGGGGGCGTATCCTACTGGATTCATTGTGACATCCCAGGTGGTCTATATTGAGAAATAGCTTCTTGAGAGTAAATATGTTCTGATAGCTTTTGGAGCTGAGGATATTCCATAAGCCAGTTATCTTCTTCTTGTCCCATGAAGATGAGCTCCTCCTTGCCACCACCTTCTACTGCGAAAGGATTAGTGAATTCATAATCATTAGTAGGAATATTGGCTTGTAAAGCCAGGTATTGTAAATACTGGATATAATCATCATTATCATCATCTTCAAAGCCGGCAGTGATGTGATAAGATGAGTATGTTTCATATTCAACATGTTCCCTGTCATCATAATTGTAATGCTGTAGGGATGGAGCACAACAATAAGAACATCCTAGACAATCAGGATCGTTGTTGCAGTGCTGGGGTAAACTTTCATCTTCATCTCCCCAAGAGGGTTTGGTTGCTGGAAAATATCCTTCGTATTGCGGTGGATTATACTTTACCATGTAATCGAATTTTCCACTGGGTTGACCTAATGTGTCCCAAATATCATTGTCTCGTTTTATAACACTGCTGTTGTGGCTTTGAACAACTGGGCACAAATGTCATGGCTTTTTGCAACGTCTGCTTAGATTTGTTTTCAGCAAGCTTGAGTTTAGCTTCTAGATCATCAAAATTTTCTTTATCGATTTGAGAGTCTGGCATAGAGGTTGAACCAAAACCTTGATCTCCTCGTATAGTAGTGCTTAATCTTTCAACAGGGTATACTTCAGGAGTGGCTATGAGGTGTATTATCAGCTGTGCTATTTTCTCATGTGCTGCAAGATAAATGTTATTATTACTGGGTTGAATGCAATAATTTTTATTTCACCTCGATAATCTGCATCAATTACTCCCCCTCCCAAGATTATGCCTTTGAGGGAAGCACTTGATCTTGGTGCTAGTTGTACATAAGTTCCTGGTGGCAATTCAAGACATATACCAGTATCTAATATTGCCATACCTTGTCTTGGTATTAAGGCTTCCTTACATACTGCTAAATCATATCCAGCAGATGCATCAGTCTTTTGTTGAGGCAGAGTTGCTTCCGGATGAATTCTTTTAACCAGTAATGGTTCTCCTTCATAGAAAACTGCAACAGTATGGGATTTTACCTCGTCTTCATCAGATTGCACTTCTTCGTCTTTGTCATTGTATATTGGAGGTGCAGAGGATGTTGCAGCTTGATAGCTTTCAAAGCGTAAGGAAACCCTTCCTTCAAGGAGATTTCTTGTATTGACCTCTGTGGGTTGCATTGGGATATTGATTGTTGACTGTCTGATGATCCAATTTTGTCCCAATATTTCTCGTGTTGTAACTGCTTGCATGGTAGAAGACTACCAACGGAAGTTCCAATCCCACATTTCTCGGACCTCGAACCTCAGACCACGACAACAGGTTGACTTGTTCACTGCGGGGCTAGTCGAAGATCTCCGTATCGACATGGAACTGCAGCAGCCTAGAAACCTGGGCATTGCAATGAATATGGCCACAACATTAGAACAGAAGCAGTGCTTCCATCGAGGTGGGGGGCCACTGCGCACGAATTGGGGCGAGACCACAACCACGCTCAACACCAACAGTGGAGGCTCTCCTTTGGTGAAGACCAAGACAACGGGGGACAGCAGCAAAGAGACTCAACTTGCTTCATTCTTCAAGCGTCTGACCCACGGCGAGATGGCAGAATGGAGAGCTAAGGGTCTCTGTTTTAACTGTGATAAGTCATACTTCACAGGTCATAAGTGTAAGCGTCTATTTTGGATTGAAGTGCCCGATGATGACAGGGAATGTGAGGAAGAGGGGGAAGTAGACCCGGAAATTTTACTCAATGCTATTAGTGGCATTATACCTTAGATTGACAATATAGTAGAAGCAAATTACTAGCGGTGGATAGCTATTGCTTGGGAGAAAAGAAAACAAACTTGCTGCTACCTAATTAGCTATTGGTATAAGTAGAAATAAATAAAGGAGGTCTAATTAGCTTCCCTATTTTGCTACTACCTAATTAGTTACTGTCTAAAATAGATACTGCTATAAGCAGAAATAAATAAAGGGGCCGAATTATCTTTCCTATTTTGAATCTTGTTTCTTTTAGGCTATGCAATTGACTCCTTATATAAGGAGTGTTATCATCAATAAAGAGAGGAAGAAACCCTTGCGTATTTGACTCTGTCTAGGACGAGTCTTTCCCCTCCCTTTTCCCCCTTGCGTGTTGCATGACCAAGTTTGGATATGGATCTCGACCTGTGACTCGATCCTGGACTCGGGTTCATAGCATAATCATAGCTGATCTCATAGATTGGAAACTTTCTTAACACATGATTGTCCACCCAATTCGATACCTTTAGATGAAGAAAGATATGGATCTGATCTTATTCAAAATATTCCAATCTTGAATTGCTCCACTGAAATTCATTGTCAGTTGCTTTTGTTAACCACTACTAGTTAGACATCTCAATACAAACTGAATCAGCAGCAGACTAAGCAACAAAAAAATCTAGTCACATGGAAAAGGAAAGATCTGACCTTAGATCTACATGATCCTAAATTAATTTTGGACCGTCTGAGCTCAACATCTTTGCTTTCTCTGCCAACAATATTTTGATTCAAGCCTAAACAAATTTAATCAAAGTTCAAATTTTAGGTTTTGTTTAACTTAAACTCAAGATTCATTATATATGTCATAATAGTTTGCGGTGAAATCTCATTATCACTTATAACTGCGGTCTTTCTAACAAAATTTGCTGCTCCTAACTCCGAGTAGATGGAGGTGTGAGACAATAAACAATTACTTTTGTTAGGACCCGATCATGTTATTCAACCAACTCCATCAGCCCGTGCACTTAATTATATATCTCTTTATCATTGCTTAAGTATAATCAATTGAGATTTTGCATTATTAACCATTCAGTATAATGTTGAACTTGCAGGATCAAGAAATTTCCTGGACAAACTGAGTCAACGATGAGTGCGGAGGTTGAGTTAATTTCAACAATGGTTGAAAAGAAATCATGGACACGACCACCTATTCAAATGGAATTCCAGGTTCTTCTACCTCATTTTTTTTATCATTCCTGATTTTTTTTTTCAACTGCAATTACTGTCATCTTTGTTCATTCCATACCTGAAACAGGGAATAGAGACATTATACATATAAATTTGCAATTTCTCAAAATATTTGTATATATAACCTAATTAGTTTGATTTAGTTGTTTCTGTCCCACAAACAAAACCAAAATTTTCAACTATTTGTGTAATAAGCTATTCTTTTAACTTTGCATTTGTGGTTTGGTCCAGTGTAATTTTACTGTTTTTGGTTCTAGACCCTCGCCACTACAAATGTGTGACCAGATGAGCATTAGAATATGCATTTGTTTGGTCCTCTTAGGCTTCTACGGACAAAAATTCTATAGAACCCCTCTATAGAACTTTCATCTATAACCATCCGTGTTTCAATGTTTTGCTCTCACCCCCTCCTTGTATGGCTACCATTCATGGTGTGGATTCCATCAAATCAAGGTATTATATATGGAAGGTTGGAATCCCCGTCATTAGGATGAATGGCTATGTATGAAGTCTACGGACTGTAGAGAGGCTCTATAGATTTATTTTGTCCAACTTCTCACACTATCATTTGTCTTTTGTTTCATATAAATGTGTATCATGTATTCATGTGTGTTTATCCTTTATTCTTAGGTACCAATGTTCACTGCATCAGGTCTGCGGGTCCGCTTTCTGAAAGTACATCTTTGAAACATTTCAATCCCATAAATTTTACACTCGAATTATTTCTTTTTCTAATTATTAGCATTTCTGTTTTTGCAGGTATGGGAGAAAAGTGGTTATAACACAGTTGAATGGGTTCGTTACATCACCAAAGCTGGATCATATGAAATAAGATGTTAGTTTATGAACTGCTTAGAAACAGCTAAGACATGACCTTTGGAGGGTGCCAAGTGATTTGGAGCTCGATAGATCATCAGCAACAATTCAGATGAGATGATGGATCAATCTTCAAGCACGTGCTCCTAAATATGTGAAAATGTTGTGAAATCCTTTGGATGGCCACTGTATTTTCATACAAAAAGATTTTAAAAGAAAAGCTTATTTTTTTGTATGATTTTAGTATTTTTGGTTTTGTACTTTTACTTGATTGTCAGATGTTTCAGTTGGATAATAGTATTGATTTCTGGTTCTTACATTGTTCAACTGAGGTAAGCGATTTATCATGCCATTGTTAACTAATGGTTACGAAGTTACACTGTAAAAATTCAATGATTTTATTTTTCTTGTGGAGCTAAATAAGTGAGCCAGTTGGATCTCTCTATAGCCTTTATTTTTTATCTGTGAATCTGGTTGGAAATGTGCGAGTTACATTTGGCATCATCATTATTAGCCTTGTTCCATAAATATCAATGGTGGACTTCATATTTTTGTTAAAGTATAATTTTGAATTATAGAGACGTTAATCAGCATTGATTAATTTAAAATTTTTTTATATAATTCAGATGCTCAATTTTATTAGAGCAATGGTGGGAGAGTGAAAATGGGAGAGTAAAAAGTATAGTGATGTGACATGACGTGATATTTTATATGTACACATCCGATTATCGCTTGGACACCATCAGCGATCTTCGACCGCCGTTTCGAATTAAATTATATCCTGGGGGATACGATGAATCCGTCGGAAATCGCTGCATGTAAAATGTCACGTCATTCATTATATTTTTTACTTTTTTATTTTCACTCTTTCTATCATTTTTCATTTTATTAATCTGGGAGATAGACGATTTTCTCTTTCATTCGTCTATCTGCTAAATTTGTACAATTTGTGCACACTTTTAAAGAGTTTAAAAATATTTATCTCTATTGAAATTTGAATTTATATTACAATGACAAAGACACTTCGACTTCAATTGGATTTGGAAGGGTGATTCGGCACTTATAATTTAGGCCAACAAAGGACGATTTATCTTGGATCGGGACCAGACAACGTAAGTTCAATGATAACAAGCGCACATCAATCCAGAAATTGCTTTGATTAGATAGGTATATATAATTGATTAATTATCAATTTTTTTAGCGGGAAATTACTTTAAAATCCCTGATGGTAGGTCAAACTCTGCCCTCAATCCCCAGGTCAGGGAAAATATTTTTGAACTCCCTGCCAAAACCTGATCAATCACTGCAACTCTCTTTTAAATGTGATTTTACTTAATTGCTCATTATTTTAATTAAAACCCATATGTAGCTCAATTTTTCGATCCGAGGCACCAGCTGGCAACACCTTCCTTCCCTAACTCAACATCGACTTCTTTCTCTAAATCCAAACTATCGACGAACAAAGCCTTTATTGATGCATTAAAGGCCAAAATCGAAGAGGCGATTACACCTTTGCAGTTCATTTTTCCACCCGAAGCCCCAACTGGCAACGCCACACCTTCTTGCCCTAACACAAAGAGGCGATCACACCTTTATCAGTGAGTCTGAGTTTGATCTTTTTCGATTGAATGATTCCATGAGATTTGCATCTAGTTTTTTTGATCGTGCGTATTCCATGAGATTTGCGTTTATGATTGTGGGATTTTGTGTGTTTTTGGTTGATTGTCGAATTAATGGGCAATATTTGGTTGATGGAGAAAAAAATTTGCATTACATTTTTATATGAATATTGATCTTCAATTTTTATTTGAATAAAATGTTATGTTTTTGTGGATCAAGTCTAAAATGAAATCTGGAACTAGGCCTTGCAACCTTGCATTTTTGGGTAGTTGTAAGTGCAAGAATGAGTTGTTTGTGATTTCAATTTTCAGTAGTTATAGTTTGCTGAATATATTTGTGAGTCTTGGCAAAAAATGTGAGGAGATTACTCTCGAATCTATGATTCTGCAATACATAGCACTACAATATAAGATGTACGTGACTTTGAATGACGATGATGATGTTCTGAATATGATACATCTTCATATGTGTTTGAAGCTTAGTATGATCGATTTGAGGGTAGATAGTAGAAATGCATACATTGACAACCTAAATTTTGAGAGGTAAAATATATTATATCCCTGTTCATATTTTGGTTATGATAATATGTTATGTTACTTTTAGCATAAGTGCATATGATAAAGTTTATTTGACACTACTAATTTTATTTAAATTCAATATCTTTCATTATATATGTATGGTATGTACTTATTTTATACTTATTTATGTCTGATACATCTTAATAATTTTGTATCAAACTGGTAAGGGTTGAGGAGGAACACACATAATAGATCTTGTTGCCGAATACTATAGATGCTTGGATTAATTACATTCATGGTGAAGGATAAACATTCAAGGAAGCTGCTGATTTTAGAAGGTGTTAAAAACTATGTTGTTGCTACTAGACCCGACCCCGGGACAGGTCTAGCTCGGACCTCGCCCGGAACCGGCCCGGTTCGCCGGGCCGGGTGGCCCGTTGACCCGGTTCACCGGGCCAGTTCCGGTTCCCGCACCCAGAAACCGCGATAACCGCCGGTTCGCCTAAACCGGCGGTTCCAACGACATTGAACCGCCGATTCAGTGTCGTTGGATGGTTTTTTTATTTTTTCTTTTTTCTTTTTTCGACGAATGAGATCATTTGACCATTTTTTGATCAATGGCTATGATTTAGTGACCGTTATGATCCGAACTCTATAAATAGGAAGCTCATTTCATCATTTTCACACATAACACAACTTCTCTTATCTCATTCTCTCATTCTCAAATCTCTAACTCTCAACTTCTCTCAGCGTTCTTCATTTTTCGACGATAATGGAAGGAGGTCACAAAGCTTCATCATCTCCATCTCGGAGGGGAAAAGAAATAGCATACGAGGATCCTAACCTTCAAATTCAATCAATCGATGATGAGACCGAGGCTCAGCCCTAACGCCCTCCGATTCCTGAAATGCAAGGAAGTATCGATGCGATTACTTCTAAGGTTTGGGAAAATCCTCCTTTAAAATCGTCTATTTTCACTAAACATTTTGAGAAGGTCACACTTCCGTCGGGAGAAATGCGTGCAAAATGTAAGCATTGCAATGCTTCCTACAAATTCCAAGCCGACGACGGCTATGGGTCGTTGAAACGACATGTAGAAACGAAGCACCCGACGGAATATGGGCTTGACCGCTCTCAAACACAATTATCTAGATTTTCTAGTGGTAGTAGTACTGATTCTAGTTTATTTTTATATTTGGATAATAAATTAAGAGAATCATTAGCTAAATTTGTTTCCGTAGAACATCTTTCTTTTAGTTTTGGATCTAAATGCACATTTGAAGATTTTTGTAAAGAATCTCTTAATCCTGCTACTAAACGTGTACCTAGGTCTACACTTACTCGTACAATTAAAAGATTAGTAAAATAATGAAAAAAGAATTTAATTGAAGAATTTAGTAAATTAAATAATAAAGTTTCTTTATGTTCCGATATTTAGAGTGATCATTGGCAAACTCATTCTTATATGGGTGTAACATGTCATTGGATTGATAACTCTTGGATCCTTCAAAAAAGATTATTAGCTTATAGAGTTTTTGATGAATCACATACTGCTCATAACATTGCACAATTATTACACATAGTTTTAGAAGAATATGGATTGACTCATCAAATATTTTCAATATCATTAGACAATGCAAGTTCTAATACCGCTTAAATAGATGAACTAAAATTTATTTGTCAACCTGTTATATTAGTAGTTTATTTTTTTCATATTCGTTGTGTATGCCATATTTTAAATTTATGTGTTCAAGATGGATTAAAACTTTTACAAAATTATATTCAACCAATTAGAATCGCAATTTCATACTTATAGTCTCATCCATCTATGATGAAACAATGAGGTAGATTTTGTAAACCTAATGAAATGAAGCCTAAAAAATTTCCACGTGATGTTCCAACACGTTGGAATTCAACCTATCAATTATTACAAGATTCTTTTCAATATAAAGATTTATTATGTTTATTTTTTGCACAAAATAGTAATACTAATATATATTTATTTTCACAACAATGGAGTATTTATAGTAATATTTGTGAAATTTTAAAAGTTTTTAACGATGCAACTGAACAACTTTCTGGTGTTTATTATATATCCTACTGCTCATTTAATTTTAGTGAATTTTTGTAGTATAGTATTAATATTAAATGAACATGTAAATGATGAAGCTTTAACTTTATGTATAATAGCTATGAAAACTAAATGGGAAAAATATTTTTATTTAATTCCTGAAATTTATTTAACTGCATTTGCTTTAGATCTTAGATTTAAATTAGAAGTTTACAAGAAATGTTAACTTTATATTATGACGCTTTAATTCCTATTAAAGATTCTTCCTCTCCGGATCCAGCTAATATTGTATATAATATTAAAAATTATTTATATGATCTTTATAATCAATATTATGTTAAATATGGAACACAAACTAATATTTCTGAAACACAACAACTTATTACTACTAATTTAAAACTTACAAAAGCACAACTTTTATTAAAAGAACGGACGAAACATCCATGAGGATCCTCAAGTTCCACACAGGAACTTGAGAATTATTTTATGACTTCTTTTGATCTTAATGAAGCAGATAGCGAAGACTTCGATATCTTGAAGTGGTGGTCACAAAAGGCTCAAACCTTTCCCGTTCTCTCCGTGATCGCAAAAGAAATTTTAGCTTCTCCAGTGTCAACTGTTGCTATGGAGTAGACGTTCAGTGCCGGCGACAACATATTAGATGAACGACGATCAACTATGTCTCCCGACTCATTGGAAGCTCAAGCATTACTTGATGATTGGACCAGAGCCGAGAAGCGAATCCAAGGAATGCAACTTTCAGAAGACGAAGTCGAAGAATTTAATACTGAAGGAACAAATACAACGGGAACGGGAGAAAATGGAAGTGGGTGAGAAAGGGTAAAAATATAAAAAATGTAAAAGGATAAAAATGTAAAAGAACTATGTGGGCTTTGATTCCCCTACACCCTAAGGGGATACATAGGCAACTTATATAAGTGCAAGCCTATTTTTTAATAAAATTTATTTTTTTAATTTAATTTTTAATTTTTTTAATATAATAATCTTGAACCGTGGCGAACCGTGAACCGTAACCGGCTTGGGCGGTTAAGGTTAAGGGTCGACCTCCCACGAACCGTTGAACCGGCGGTTCTGAACCGTCAGTTCCGAACCGTGGTCGGGTCTAGTTCCTACAAGACACTCATTTTTATATAGAAAAAATGACAACGAGAAGGTTATTGCTATTTGTAGCGAAAGGAGTTGTGAATGGAGAATTTATGCTTCAAAATATAAAGCAGATAATATATTTAGGATCCAAAAATGTAACCTGCAACATACATATGGTGAGAATAATCTACGTACTAGAGGACATCCTAAAGCTGATGCAACTTGGATCGCTAATGTCGTGAAAGATAAATTGAGAGAATTGAAGAGCCCTCTTATCGCTCTTGTACAATTCAAAAAGACTTGCAAAGAGATTATGGGGTAGAGTTAGACTATTGCAAAGTGTGGAAAGGCAAGGAATTAGCGATGCATGATATTCATGGTACAAAGAGGAGATGCTAAGATAGGTTAAGATGGTATTGTCATTCTATTCGAGCAACAAATCCTGGCAGTATTACTGAGTGTGAGGTTGATCGCGTAACTAATAAATTTAAACGGCTATTCATTTGTTTTCATGCATGTGCAGTTGGTTTTATTACTGATTGTAGGCCGTTGATTTTTTTTGGATGAGACTTATATAAAGAATAAGTATAAAGGTAGTATCCTAGTTGTTGTGTCGAAGGATGTCGACGATGATCTTTTCACAATTGCTTATTCGGTAGTGGATGTAGAGAATGATGATAATTGGGAATGATTTTGTTATCTTTTGAGAAGTGTCCTACTTTTATATCAAAGTATTCCATTCAATAAGTTCACATTTTTCTCCGATAGACACCCTGAAATTATGAAGGCAGTTGAGCAACTATTTGTGGGTAGTCACCATGCGTATTGTTTGAGGCATTTAGTGGATAATTTTGTGAAGCAGGTAATTAAAACTTACTTTTGTTTTGAATTTTAATTTTAATTTTATTTTAATACATGTTTTGAATCAAAAAAGATTTTTTTTGTCATTATAGGTATTGCGAAGTTATCCAAAGCATAACAAAAAACACTAGTCTTCAGTATTCAAAAAAGGTGCATATGCTCCATCTTTGCAGGAGCATGAACAACATATAAAAAATATCATAGACTCCATGCCACTTGCCATATGATTTATTGTGCATTCCCAACCACAAAGTTGGGCAAATTCTTTATTTCTTGGTGATAGATGGGGTGTTATAAATAATAATATGGCCGAGCGTTGGAATAATTGGGTTAAACCAGCTCGTTATCTCCCTATTGTAGCTATGGTGGATCACATACGCATACAAATCATGAACATAATGCATCGACGACGTGAATCAACAACGGCGATGGTTAAGGAATTAAGTCCCAAAAAGGAGAAGGCTATTGCTAGTGTTTATCTTGAATCCCGAAATTTGAGAGTGCATTGGTGATGTAATTGGAGGATTGAGGTATTTGATGGGGAAAAATCCTTTGCTGTTGATTTAATTGATAAGAGTTGTTCGTGTAAAACTTGGCATATCAATAAGCTTCCATGCAAGCATGCTTCTGCTGTCATTGAGTCGAAGTCATTGTCATTGTATGAATTCCGTGATCAGTATTTCAAGATTAGAATGTATCGCCAAGCATATAAAGGAATTATTAATCCAATTTCAACTTTTGACATTAATGAGTCAAATCTTGATGAATGAAATGTAATCAATGCTCCAAATGTTCGCAGTCAGCCAGGTCATAGGAGGACTAAGAGAATACCATCACAAGTTGAAACATGTGTGTCAAAGTGCAGTTGTTGTCATAAGAAAGGCCACAACAAACGCAGCTACAAAGAAGCTATAAACTAGCTGTTATTCTCAAAATTATGTATGTTTGATTTGTTTGTAAACACTTGGTTTATTTTTACAATCATACTATATAATTTGTATGGGTAGTCAGATACTTTTTGATATACACTTCCGCAGAAAAAAGAGATTGTTAGAAGGGAAATCAAGCAGGGTCTTACGTTCGAGAAAGTAGACATGTTTGAGTGGCAGTATTGGTAATTTACGTATTGGTTCTGGTTGAATGACAACACCTTTGATGATTTTATTTTTGAAAAAATTGTGAATATGTTTATGAACTTTGTATCATGTGTTAGTTATTATTGTGCACTATGGTTGTGTGGTGGAAACTAATTGTTGTATTTATGGTTTATGTGACTTTGTATCATGTGTCAGTTATTATTATGTTTATGAACTTTGTTAGGTATTTTGTAATATGTTTAATTTATTTTGGTTGAATTTGTGAGTTTCATGGACAAATTCTGCCAGAAATTTGAGTACAAATTTTGATAAATAAGGTATATGTTATGTTTGATGGTTCTGTTTTGTACAAAAATTGGTTTATCTGAAGTTGATGTGTAATTGTTATAGCATATACTATAGTCGTGGAGTGGAAACTTATGATTGTATTTATAGTTTATGTGACTTTGCATCATATGTTAGTGTCAAAATATCCCCAATAACAGTGGCCAAATGTCCCAAAACAAACTCACCTACACTAATTAATGCATAACTTCCGTCCCAATGTACCTGTAAGTTTGAAAATAATACCTCAGTCGTGGCAATATATACTTGAATCTGAGTCAATTATGCTTGATTTTTTGAGCCATCGAGAACTAAAGAGGAAGTATCGTACCTGAATACTCAAATTGTGGCCAAGTATACTCAATTTGGTCACACACATACTTGAATTTGGATATTTCGTACCTAATAATGCGGATTATGTACCCTAATCAATTATGTCAATCACTTATTAAAGTAGTTGTGTCATTAACCTTAATCCAATATTATCAATGAAACAAGGAAATATGTCCCAAACAGACTCACCCACATTAATTAATGCATAACTTGTGTCCCAATGTACCTGTAAGTTTGAAAATAATACCTCATTCGTGGCAATATATACTTGAATCTGAGTCAATTGTGCTTCATTTTTTGAGCCATTGAGAACTAAAGAGGGAGTCTCGTACCTCAATACTCAAATCGTGGCCAAATATACTCAATTTGGTCACACATATACTTGAATTTGGATATTTCGTACCTAATAATGTGGATTATGTACCCTAATCAATTATGTCAAGCACTTATTAGAGTAGTAGTGTCATTAACCTTAATCCATATTATATTATTAATGAAATAAAGAAATATGTCCCAAACAGACTCACCCACACTAATCAATGCATAACTTGCGTCCCAATGTACCTGTAAGTTTGAAAATAATACGTCATTCGTGACAATATATACATGAATCTGAGTCAATTATGTTTGATTTTTTGAGCCATTGAGAACTAAAGAAGGAGTCTTGTGGCCAAGTATACTCAATTTGGTCACACACATACTTGAATTTGGATATTTCATAGCTAATAATGCGGAATATGTACCCTAATCAATTATGTTAAGCAATTATTAGAGCAGTAGTGTCATTAATCTTAATCCATATTATATTATCAATGAAACATAGAAATATGTCCTAAACATACTCACCCACACTAATTAATGCATAACTTGCGTCCCAATATACCTGTAAGTTTGAAAATAATACCTTATTCGTGGCAATATATACTTGGATCTGAGTCAATTGTGCTTCATTTTTTGAGCCATTGAGAACTAAAAAGGGAGTCTCGTACCTCAATACTCAAATTGTGGCCAAGTATACTCAATTTGGTCACACACATACTTAAATTTGGATATTTCGTACATAATAATGCGGATTATGTACTCTCATCAATTATGTCAACCAATTAACCTTAATCCATATCATATTATCATTGAAACAAGAAAATATGTCGAAAAAAACTCACCTACACTATCTTCCTCTAGGATTTGTGTCATGCCCCCAGAGGCACATGCTTAATCGAAAATCGGGCAGCATCTCGTGTACGGCGGACAAATTGAGACAAATATACATATCTCTCAACATAAAAGATGGCTCAGCCATCATAAACATAAAGTAAAAGCACAACCACGCAGTTAATATCAAAATAGAAAATCTATGGATGACTCAGCCATCATTAATATGAAGAAAGTCTACATACTAAAGAAAACTCAAATGTATCTATAATAACGACAAAACCAGTCTGATACCTGATAAATGAAATAAAATACTAGTCTAGGAATTAAATGTGGAAAGAACGAAAACATAGAAAATAAAACAATTACGACAAATAACTAAACTCAACTCCAAAATGAAACGACACAGTGGGACTGACAACTGGATCCTCTCCTAACTTCAATTGATGCAACTACCTGCTACCTGAAACAAAAATAGGAAACAAGGGTGGTGAGTCCGGGCGGACTCAGCGGGTATATGAATAGACAAAAGCATGACATAACAAAAGATATAATAAGTAGAGATACAACAGGGTACAATATCTAGGAAATAGAAGATCACCTAAACATGTATAAAACAACGCAACAACATTATATCAAAATCTCTAAGCATGTATAAAACAACGCGACAACATAACATATACATGCATGTCAACCAAGTACAACAATCATAGCTCATATAAATGCCACAAACACAAGAAAATTCATAAATGCATATGATGCAATGACATGTGTCACCCCTGACGTCAGTCAAGCCGCCAACACATCACATCTGTGTGACCGAGTGGGTAGGGCTCTGTACGCACTCCAACGAATACCACAGATATATGTGGTTGAGTGGACAGGATGCTAGGGAGCCAACTACTCCAAAACCCCGATATATAGGGGGAGCTATCAACAACTCTAGTATCCTCGAAAATAATGGTGAGGGTGTCACTGCTTGCCTACAACTACAACATGTGTGGCATAACGGAACAGTTGCTCGCACTCTAACAACTACCATAACAGCAAGTGGTTGAGTGAAAAGAACAACTAAATGACTAACGACTGCTTAATCAAATGACAACCCAACAGTTGTTAGTATGCAACGGTGCAGAGATGGTGCATGATACAAGATGCGCGAACAACCGAAAACCAACGATGCAACAATTCCAACAAGTATCAACGATGCAACGATACAATCAACCAAGTATCAAAAACCAACGATTATGCATCTACACTATTAGGTAGGATAATTCTAATGCCAAATAAACCTAGTTGTGTTTAATGAACCTCTAAGTACTCACGTTCAAACGGTACTTTACAGAATAGAAATTCAACAGGAGACTATACAGATACGGAAATTTTTAATACTCGAAGATCAACAAAGAAAGTATCAACGATGATGTTAAAATAACAATCGACAAGGAACAAGGTCAAGCAACCTATTTAGACATAAAACAACCATACTTAAAGGTAAAACAACTACATGAGTATAAAGGAGTAATACCCGCCTTTTATGTAGAACGTATACGAGAAGACCTTCCATGATCAACTTAACGAGTCCGAATCAAGGTCCTGTATCAAGGACATAGTTTAGCTATTTATACAAGTAATTAAAATAGCTAACTAATTTTAACACATAATTAGTTTAACTCAATTTAATTAAATCCTAATCCAAAACAAGTATCCATTCCTAGGGTGGTAACCTGCAGCAAGATCAAAATGACACAAACCAACACCAAGATCAAAAACAAAGTTACAACCACTATCCCACATAGAATTTCTGCCCAACCATCAGCTCATGGTAAGAATATTACATATTCATGTGGATCAAGCTAAAACCAAGACCTAATATGTTTGCCATCACCATATACAACCTGATCAGTAAATAAGAAAAAAAAAATTTAGCTATGCTAATCTTGAATCAATCCCACCACAATTCATCTAAGATCCAAAATTAAACCAAACACGAATCAAATCCAAACTTCTACAACTCACAACCGAATCACATATAAGGTCCAGCTCACTGCAGAGTATACAAGATCAAAACTATGACTAGTATCAAATCCAATCCAGAATAATTTCCAAGATCAACAATCATACCCAAATATCAATTCCTTCCTACTGATCCACATCAAAACTACCACTGAAATCTCTAGCAATCATGCCTGATCAACCAATCTTACCTGAGACTTGCACGAGTGAAGCCACCCTTGTTCGAATCCGATGAAGAACAAAACTGCCTAGAGACTAGTCGTCGAATTAATCCAAGATCATACTCAGGCACAATCGACTCCCTGAGGTAGAACCTCACAATCGGCTCGTGCTCACATGAGAAGAAGGTTTGCAGCATCGACTTGGTGTGCGCGGATGAAGAGGAAGGAGAAGAAGAGGAAGAAGTAAAAGAACGACTACGGAAAAACAACTCGCGACGAGGGAACTGCTCGGTGCGTTTGTTCGGCGGCGTCGGGACGAGGGTGAAACGAGATGAATCAGGGAGGAGAAGAAATAAAAAGAGAAGATTAGGGTTTTATTTATTTTTGGCACTTTTGTAAGTAAGCCCTCCAATTTTAGCTAATCACAACTAGATCCCTAATTTGCAAAGAGACCCCGTAAATTTTGGTATTTAACATTCTCCCCCACTAACAAAAATTTGGTCCCCAAATTTCGCTAGTAAACCACAACAAATACTAGTTAACCACAACAAGTACTAGTCAACCGCAACAATTATCAACAACTCAGACATACTATAAAATACTGAATAAAAACCAACCATATGCACCTCAGGTAAATAGATGAGGGTAGCGAGCTCTGATCGTATCCTCGAGCTCCCAAGTAGCTTTCTCATCAGAGTGGTGTTGCCAACCAAGTTTGACCAACCGAACTGTCTTGTTCCTCAATCGATGCTCCTTGTGGTCCAGAATTCGCATAGGTACCTCCTCGTAGGTCGCATCTGGCTGAAGTGTAACCAACACCTCCGATAAAACATGTGCAGGATCTAGTACATATTTCCTCAGCATGGAAACATGAAACACATCGTGAACTCCAGCCAAAGACAGTGGTAATGTCATATGATACGCTACTGCTCCAATTCTCTCCAAAATCAGAAATGGTCCAATATAGCGCGGAGTTAGCTTACCTCGTAGACCAAATCTCTTCACTCCTTTCGTGGGTGATACTTATAAAAATATGTGGTCGCTCAAGGAGAACTCCAAGGGTCTGCGTCTTCGATCTGCATAACTCTTCTGACGATCCTGAGCCTCTGATAGCCTGCGTCTGATAGTACGGACTAGCTCTGCGTCACGCTGAATACTCTGAGGACCTAGCAACTGAGATTGCCCAACCTCCTCCCAGAGGGTTGGTGTCCTGCAAACTCTACCATACAATGCCTCGAAGGATGCCATCTGAATAGCCGAATGATAGCTATTATTATAGGCAAACTCAACCAAATGCAGGTGATCTTCCCAGTTGCCTCCAAAGTCCATAACACAGGATCTCAACAAATCCTCTAGCGTCTGAATGGTACGCTCTGACTGTTCGTCTGTTTACGGATGAAAGGTTGTACTGAATCGAAGCTCGGTACCCATAGTCTGCTGCAAACTTTGCTAAAACCACGAAGTGAAACGCGGGTCTCTGTCTGATATGATGCTCAGAGGGACACCGTGTAGTCTGATAATCTCATGGCAGTATAGTTTTGCCAGCTTGTCCAGTGAATCTGTCCTCTGAATCCCTAAGAAATGAGCGGATTTGGTTAATCGATCAATGATCACCCAAATCACGTCGTGTTTTCTTCGAGACCTCAGTAATCCCACAACAAAATCCATAGTAATGTGCTCCCATTTCCACTCAGGAATAGGGATCTTCTGAAGTAATCCAGCAGGTCTCTGATGCTTGGCCATCACCTGCTGGCACACTAGACATCTAGCTACAAAATCCACAATGTCTTTCTTCATACCATTCCACCAGTAGGAACGTCTCAGATCTCGGTACATACGAGTTCTACCAGGATGTATCGCAAACCGAGAACGATGAGCCTCCTAAAGTAACTCATCCATGACCGGATGTGACTTAGGGATGGACAATCTCCCTCGGAAATATAGAATACCCTCATCATCTCGTGTAAAGTCAGTCTGCTACTCTGAGGCTATCCAGCTGCCTAGGAACTGCAGATGCAGATAACTGGCCTGAGCCTCTTTGATCCTCGTCCTGATCGAAGACTAAGCAACCATAGTCACCAATAACTCTTTCTCTATCTGACTCTGCTCCTCTAGTCCCAACTCTGAGAAGCTCTGAACTAAGTCTGTGACCATAACCCGGTGACAAGCCAAAACACTCTGGGATTTTCTGCTCAGTGCATCTGCAACTACATTAGCTTTCCCTAAATGATAGCTAATGGTATAGTCACAATCCTTCAAGAATTTCATCCATGGCCTCTGACGAAGATTCAGCTCCTTCTGAGTGAATAAATACTTGAGGCTCTTGTGATCCGTGAAAATCTCAAATGTGACGCCGTAGAGATGATGTCTCCATATCTTCAGGGCAAAAATAATGGCTGCAAACTCCAAGTTATGAACTAGATAATTCTTCTCATATTCCTTCAGCTGACGAGAAGCATAAGAGACTACCCGTCCATGCTGCATCAAAACTGCGCCCAAACCCTGATATGATGCGTCAGTGTAGAGTACGAAACCGTCCTCGCCTGAAGGTAACACCAAAATAGGCGCAGATACCAATCGCCGCTTAAGCTCCTGAAAACTGGTCTCGCAAGCGTCTTTCCAAACAAAGTTCACACCTTTTCTGGTCAGACGTATCAATGGTGAAGCGATGCTGGAAAACCCCTCAACAAATTATCGATAATAACCAGCCAATCCGAGAAAACTGCGCACCTCCTAAACTAACTTTGGCTGCTCCCAATTGGTGATAACCTCGATCTTCTAGGGATTTATGGAGATACCTCTACTGGAAACAACGTGTCCGAGAAAACCCACAGAAGACAACCAGAAAGCACACTTGCTAAACTTCGCATACAACTGCTCCCGTCGGAGTGTCTCTAGGACAATGCGAAGGTGGCGCGCATGTTCCTCCTCGGAACAGGAGTAAATCAGGATGTCGTCAATGAAAACAATAACGAACTGATCCAAATACTCCATAAAGACCCGATTCATCAGATCCATGAATACTGCAAGAGTATTGGTAACCCCAAATGGCATTACCAAAAACTTGTAATGTCCGTACCGGGTGCGGAAAGCTGTCTTCTGGATATCTGATTCTCTGATCCTCAACTGGTGATATCCTGTCCGCAAATCAATATGAGAATACACTGAGGTATCTTTCAGCTGATCAAACAAGTCTTCAATACGAGGCAGAAGATATTTGTTCTTGATGGTCACTGCATTCAACTACCTGTAATCGATGCATAACCTCATAGAATCATCCTTCTTCTTGACGAACAGAACTGGCGAACCCCATGGAGATACGCTAGGACGAATGAATCCCCTGTCAAGCAACTTTTGAAGCTGGACCTTTAGCTCGTCCAACTCCTTAGGCTCCATACGATACGGAGCCTTTGATGCCGACGCAGTCCCCGGAATCAACTCGATCATAAACTCAACTTGCCTTCTGGGAGGCAAACCAGGAATCTCCTCTGGAAATACGTCTGGAAATTCTCGGACCACTGGAACATCCGAGAGCTGAGGGCTACTGCTGTCATCAGTGTTGATCAATGACAATAGAAAACCCTGACATCCGTGCGATATAAGCTTCTGGGCTTGAAGTGCAGAGATAATAGAAATCCCGTCATCTCTGGTGCCAATGAATTCCCACGAGGGTTGATTCGGAGACCGAAACATGACCACCCTCGCTTGACAATCAACTGTGGCATGGAAAGCTGCCAAGGAGTCTATGCCCAGAATAATGTCAAACTCTATCATCTCGAGAACTGACAGATCCATGGTGAGAATATAATTGACGAAGTCCAATGGACACACCTTGACTTCCTGCGTGATATCCAACATCTCACCGGATAGTAGAGACACTGATAGACGTTGTGATCTAAGGGTAGACAACTTACTACTCTTTCGTATAAATAACCGTGATATAAAAGAACTAAAACTATTAATATCAATAAATAATTCAGCAAAAAATGCATAAACTGAAATCACCTTTTTAAAATTGTTGCAGAATTTCCCAACGTCATAGAATTATCAACAAGCGTAACAATTTCATCGAACAACAAATCAACACAATAGCAGAATCACCTCACCTCGTGTTTAACATCCCAAATAAGCACCATAATAAGACAAACTAAACAAAAAAACAAATGGCAAAAAACACCAGGCCTCCAACGAGCTGCAATTAGTCAAACGCAATCACAATAACAAGCACCACACCTTTAGACATGCAAGAAATGGATTACGCAGGTGTCTTCCAGATTTGCTGAGCAAGTATCTTCACCACATTCAGTCCTAATTCCTAAATAGTTCATTCTCTCGTATATCCCTTTACATGCCTTGTCGAATGGCTACAGGCAGTGAAGTTGAACCAATATAGCTAACTTGAACTTCCTGGGGCAGCAACAGATACCGAATGCCCAATTCTTCGAATATTTGCTTCAGCTCAAGAATAAGATCAGATCTCCGCATGTTCTTCTCCACAACGTTTTGGAAATTCATCGTGTGGCGAACATTAAGAGCCATGTTCATCTTATTAACGTTCACAATGTCCTTCACCACTATGTTGTGATTAGGATGCCAATGATTTGGCTTTCTATCAATGTACCTGAAAGTAGTTCAGATTCACATTTAAGAATCTTGCCAAACTCTAATAAAGTTGTTAAGTTTGAGAAATTTAGGAAACTTAATAAAGATCTTGAATCAATAAAACCACTCTCTAAAAGTAAAGGTTTGAAAATTTAGCCTACAATTGCTTGCCAATTAGTTCAGTTGTTTCCTAACTATGAATTTTAGCACTAGGAAAAAAAATCAAACTATAGATAAAGAAGGTTATTTTATTTATACATAAACTTACAGTTTTAGTTTAGACTTTAAACCTCCAATGCTTTCGATTGAAGTTGAAACGTCAACTGCAAACTCAATGGTGTCATTCATATCAGGGCTTCAGTAAAAGTTACTGATGGGTTTGGTCAATAACACTGCATTTGGATAGAATATCTTCTCATTATCATATCTCAGAAATGTAGTTGTCAATATATTCATTTCGTCCACAACCATCTGCGAGGATGACATCAAGCATTAGGTTATAACTTTTAATGCTCAAATCAATAAATTTTGTTCGAAGATTACCTGCACACCGTCAACAACACAGCGGTCACCAACGTCGAAAGGATGCATTATGAACACAAATATGATTGATTCAAAGACTGTCTTGCAGGAATTTCCAAACATAAAACCCACCAGTAACAGCTGAGATGAGATAAACACAAGGACTTTTGTTGTTGCAAATCCCAACAAAAGGAGTGACAATTATGATCACAATCGTGACTTCAAAACTTGCAAGCTTGTGCAACTGTTTTACTGCTGTTTTTGTGTCATTTAAAGAAAGAGCAAGTGGATTAGGAGTTGGAATTGAATAAACAAATACTCGGATAGGCTTTCTTTTCTCATAGGGCATTTATTCTTTTCCTAGTTAGAAAATTTTCCTATTAACCTCATGTTTGCAGCAAGTGTGAGAATACAAGAGAAGAGAAGTGAAATCTAGAAAACATATTCAACTTGCAAGATGGTTCTATTAATGGTGTTGATCCTGTCGCAAAGTGGGGTGACGGTCCATGGGCCAGACGGGCCTCCCGAGTGGCACGAGCCGTCAGGTGGCCGGGTGCGGACCGCGCCTTGCCACGTCCCTACAAAACAACGACCGTCAGTAAACCCGCCGGGAAATCCCCGGTCAGGCACTCCGACGGTCAAGTCAGTCTCCCATGACAGATGAGCGGAAACTGAATCGAAATGAGGCAAGGGATGCGAGTGTTGGGTTTTTCGGGCCGCGAAAACCCCTTTTCGCGTCGCGGAAACCCCGAGAACCCAAAAGCCATGGATCTCGTGCGAAGAAAAATTCCGAAACAAAATTCACGTATCATTTCATGCTCAAAACTCGATCTACTCCTAGATCTAAAGAGGGATAAACCATTTTAACCTTTGGTGCGTGCCCCGCTTAATCCCGCTCGCTCCTTTTGGATGTCGGATCTCTAGGACGTCAAGTGTCGTCCCTCTAGAAGTATCCACCGAACAAAGTGGATGGAGGAAACCCTTTAGGTGTGCTAGTACCTTTCAAGGGTTCGGTCAAGAGGAGGAGAAGAAGAAGAGCACCAACACTTGGAGGAGGAAGAAGAGAAGACACACAATGAGAAAAATGGAACAAAACCTTGTTTTGTTCTCTCATTGTGGCCGGCCACATAATGGCCATTAATGGCCATTAAGTGGCCGGCCATAATGGCCATTAAGTGGCCTGCCATAACCCCCTTTCAATTTGAATTCAAATTCAAATGGGGGGTTACAACCTTTGGAGATGATGTGGAGCATCATCATTGGTCAAATACCAAGCCAAGTCATCACTTGGTCAAGTCAAGGTGAGGTGGCCTTTTGGTCAAGTCAAACTTGCCTTTTATGGACTTTCCATATTTAGTCAAGTCAAACTTGACTCCATTTCTTCTCCCATGTCAAGTCTAACTTGAAGTGGAACCAAGTCAAGTCAAACTTGATTTGGATTTGGGTCAAGTCAAACTTGCCTTTTATGGACTTTCCATATTTAGTCAAGTCAAACTTGACTCCATTTCTTCTCCCATGTCAAGTCTAACTTGAAGTGGAACCAAGTCAAGTCAAACTTGATTTGGATTTGGGTCAAGTCAAACTTGCCTTTTATGGACTTTCCATATTTAGCCAAGTCAAACTTGACTTCATTTTTTTCTCCATCTATTTGTTCTTTGCGTGTGACCCTATATGTTCTTGTAACGTTGGCAATGCTTCTAACCTCTTAGAAACATAAGCAATGAGCGGTATCTAGCAACACATCATTGCTACCCAAGTTACAAGAATGTTTAGATCCAACATCCTAATGTGACTACTAATTATGACTTTCATAATATGTGACAATGTCCTTCTATCGTCGATATCTAGATTGATTTCTATGAACATAGACCGTGTCATCCTCCAATCAATCTATGTGTCTGAACTCAAGTAGACTCACTATAATCAAATAAGCTCAATATCTCATATTGCCTTATTTGGGCATGGCCATGCACTTAGTGATCTCACTCTATCAAGACTATGATTCTCTCCCGTCAATAGAGGGATAGATCCCATTACATCACTCATCCTCCGCATAATTTGTTAATACCCAGTAATCGCCTTTATAGTCCACCAGTTACGGGTGACTTTTGCGAAACCAAAGTACATAAACTCCTTATGTAGAACTATGGTACTTCAGGTCTAAGGACTAATATCATACTAATAGTCACATGAGAAAGTATATGACACTCATATAACGATCCATGATACTTTCTCATGGTGGGTTCATTCAGTATACATTCTCCAATGCATACTCATGTTGGTCAACTTGATATCTCATATCCATGACTTGTGAGATCAAGTCATCGTGTTGACCTACATGCTAGTCTCTATGCATTAACATTGTCCCTGAATGTTAATACTTGACTAGGAATAATTAAGAGTAGTGTTCTCTATATCATCTCACTATCGATTCAACCAATCGATTGATATAGATATGAACCTACTACCAAGGACGTTATTACACTTAGTTATTTGGCACCAATACAAGTAAGTATAATAACCATAATCAAATGCCTTTATATATATAAATATGATACAATGAGTCCATACAACAACCATCACATGATTGGCTCTAGGGCTCTCACTAACAATCTCCCACTAGAACTAGTGCCAATCACTGTAGTATCTAATACCCAATGACCTAGTGTGACCATCATGCTTGGTCTGTGCCAAAGCCTTGGTCAAGGGATCTGCAATGTTAGCCTCTGTGGGTACTCTGCATATCTTCACATCTCCTCGATCGATGATCTCTCGAATGAGATGGAAACGCCGTAGTATGTGTTTGGTCCGCTGGTGTGACGAGGTTCCTTAGCCTGCGCAATAGCTCCATTGTTGTCACAATAGAGCTGTACTGGGTCGGCTATGCTAGGAACCACTCCAAGCTCAGTAATGAACTTGCGGATCCAAACTGCCTCCTTTGCTGCCTCAGATGCAGCAATGTACTCAGCTTCTGTTGTAGAATCAGCAACTGTATCCTGCTTTGAACTCTTCCAGCTGACAGCGCCACCATTTAAGCAAAACACGAACCCTGACTGCGATCTGTAGTCATCCTGGTCAGTTTGGAAGCTTGCATCACTGTAACCTTTTACAGTTAGCTCCTCTTCGCCTCCAAATATCAAGAAATATTCTTTAGTCCTTCTCAAGTACTTAAGAATATTCTTGACTGCTATCCAGTGACGTTCACCTGGATCTGACTGGTATCTGCTCGTCATGCTCAAAGCATACGAGACATCAGGACGAGTACATAACATGGCGTACATGATAGATCCTATGGCTGAGGCATAAGGGATCTTGCTCATGCGGTCTCTCTCCTCTCTAGAAGAGGGACCTTGAGTCTTCGAAAGACTCACGCCATGTGACACTGGCAGATTTCCCTTCTTGGAATTCTGCATGGCAAACCGTTGCAAAACGGTATCAATGTATGTACTCTGACTTAGGCCAAGCAATCTCTTAGATCTATCTCTATAG